>JAECMU010043375.1:0-17845 GCA_016106625.1 Dracogyra subfuscus
CCCTTGTCTAAATAAATGAAACATATTTTAACTACATATTTTCTCTTCAAATACCACCAACCTTTTGGATCCAGCTTACATTTTGCTGGTATATACCAAGGCCCCATTTTCCAAAGCAATCTTAGCAGGAAAATCACCTAAAGTGACTAGATTATTTTAGCGCTAAAATGGAGGCTTAGAAGATTTTTCAAAAACTAGTAAACTACATGAAGTTTCTTAAAGCCAAGTGACTGCTAAGTAGGTTCGACTTACCCTAAACCATTTCTACCAATAAGGGACTGTTCAAAACTTACACAGTATTCTGGGTGGGAAATAAAACTCTGGGTGGGAATAGAATTCATTACAGGACTAACTCTGGGTGATCAGAAACTTTTGCCACATCATCTATTTAAACTTTGAACACTGCAAAAACCACAGACATTTTCTAATAAAATAACAATTACTGCAAGAAATGTATTTGCCAAATTAAAATAAATTTCGCTAATTGTTTTTTAAATTTGCAATTGGTGAACTTGGCAAGTGTCAGAGCTAGCCCTGCATTATATAATGTTAGGTGGGAATGTGGGTGTTTCTTAAAATTACTTTAACATTTTCTAAACAATGTTTTAATTTTTCAATTGTAAAACATATAAAGTCAGTCATGGTCAATTTGTTCCACAACAGATTTTAGAAAAGCTGGTATATTCATAACCTCAAAACACCTAATAATTTGAGCTAAAATATTAGAGTGACGGTGATTAGGGATGGGTGGGAGTGTGACAAGCAAAATACACCATTTTAATAGAGGAACTGTACAACCTAATATACAAAGCTATCATACTGAACATTATTAAAATGAAAGACCAGGGTTAGCTATATCTGATATAGCACTAGTATGCATTATAATTATTATTTACACAAACACATTTCATACATAAGCATTTACAAAGTCAGGTAGTAATAATGCAGCAAAGGAATATGAAAATATTGCCAGCATTATGAACCTTTCAAACTAAAATAACTTCAACCATGTAATGAAAACATTAATAATTGTTAATGACATTTCAAAAACTTGTTAGCTATTAAGGCCTTTCTTAACAAATATTTTGTACGCTGTAACATATTTATTTATTTTTACAAAAACAACAATAAAACCCACAAAATAACAAAAAACAACAACTCCAAAACAAAATAACAACAAAAAATCCCACTACATGAGACATGAATGAAAATATCAGATAGGTTAATTTTTGTGAGTTTAGAAAAAATAATAACAAATGCAATAGTTAGAACACAATGTTAAAGTAGACTAATTAAAGAGTATTTTTTACAAAACTTGTTATGTGCATGAAATATGAGAAAACAAAGTTTTATATTTTAACTTAAGGACAGTTTCTTACTTAATTAAGGGCGAGAGGATATTTTGTTCACTTTTAACTTGTGTTATGTTAGCAAGTTCTGATCACCAATGACTTTTAATTATTCTTTAATTAAGTAAATTCTGATGACTAGAAATGCATAAACAAATTATGCACATGGTGAGATTTTCTAATTTTGTACCATATAACAAAAACTGCAAAAATATTTTGCAAGTCCTTAATTAAATTTGTTGAATATACACAACGATTGATTTATATCCACCATATTAGGAGATTAAAAACATTTTTGAATAACCACTGTGAAAGTACCTCCCAATTTATGTAACACCGCTCTTTAATTGTCTTTGTACATATCACTTAGTGTTAAAATGCCATATTTAATTTATTAAATACAGTTTATTTATCAAAGATTGGTACACTAAATCTGACCAACAAAACCGTAATACTTGATATATCATAATATGACAAATATGTCTAGCAATGTGGTAACACAAGTGGTTTCGGTGGTGTTGTGGTTAAGACACATCAGACATAAGGCTCATAGGTACTGGGTTCACAGCCCGGTACCGGCTCCAACCCAGAGCAAGTTTTAACGACTCAATGGATAGGTGTAAGACCACTACATCCTCTTCTCTCTCACTAACCACTAACAACTAACCCACTGTCCTGGACAGACAGCCCAGATAACTGAGGTACGTACCCAGGTCAGCGTGCTAGAACCTCAATTGGATACAAGCCCAAAACTAAGTTGAAATGAATGAATGAAGTGTTAACACCATCGTGGAATATCATCATCTACAGGTTCTCATGACTACACTCCTACTTCATCAATATATTATCACTGCATAAAAGATAAATTTTTAGATATTTACCAATATATAATTTAAACAAAATTAGAAGCATGGTCAACAAGAATCATCAATTCCTGTATTCCTTCCTGAGATATGTGAGATACATACATTTATATGAAGAAAAATAAATAAAAATAAATATATACAGTCAAACCTGTCCTAGCGGCCACCTGTATTCAGCGGTCACCTGCCTTAAGCAGCCACTTTTTTCCCTCCCAAACTATTTATAACGTAAATGCACCTGTAATAAGCGGTTACCTGTCTAACGCGGCCAGCGGCCACCCAAATCAGATCCCAAATCGCTAAAATACCTGTATTAAGCGGCCACAGTAAATGTTTACTATTATATAACAGGGATACTTAACAACAGCGATAAGGCCCAGCAACGAACCGATCTTCACACCTTCAGGTATACTAGTACCCATTCAGTCCAATATCTCCAGTGTGTATCAATTAAGAAAGTATGGCTATGGAGTACATTTGGGCAGGCTACGCTTGGCATTTGACGGTTCACTTACTATGACAATACCCCGCATGAAGTAGGAATTAAATAATTAAACGGAAATAAAACAAACTTGTTGAGAACGGTTAATTTAATACATTCCAGTTGCAGTTTTTCTAAAAGAAGACGACATGTCCAAAATTTATTTATAGTAAACTGTGAAGCACGCTTCCTTTAATTACCTGTACTGACAGTAAAACAAGAAAAAAATGTTTCAAAGACGATATGCAGCAACCTGTAATCAGCGGCCATCTGTCTTAAGCGGCCACTTTTATCTACTCCCTTGTGTGACCGCTTAAGACAGGTTTGACTGTATATAGATATATCAAAGTGCATCTAATATGCAGTCAAATATTGAAAACTCTTTACCACTTAACTACTGTACATGACACTCATTAACATTGAACAAAACACTGGAAGACCAGATGACCTTGAACCTATACTGAACTCAGCAAGGTCAGGGTGATGCTGAATTGTCATCTTGAAGCAGCTAGTTCTAAGGTACCACCAAACAGAAACCCCTAGTACAAATGCTATAGTTACACTCATATATACATATATATATATTTTGAAGGAACAGACCAACAGTGAACATACTTAGATTATTTAACAATGACTAGAGTTAGATTCATACTGGCAATCTACATTCATTTGAAACTTGTGAGAACATCATTAGATATTTTTGGTAACACACTAATTACACACATATGTGTAATAACAATTTAAAGACATATGGCTGGCTGCTGCTAGGTGATGACCACGTAGCCAAAGCTATACCATCCACTGAATTCAACTGGCAGTTAAGTTAACATAAAATAGATTTGTCTGTCACACACAAGTTAACTACAAATGTTAAAACTATACATAGGTTTTAGTCAAAAAAGGTCTTTAAATTTATTTTAATCCATTTGTGACTGCAAGATATCATTTATCTTACAACTCACTTTTGCTCATTAGATCTGTTTTAAAACAACTCATTAACAGATAAATGGTATCTATAATGGCCACTCATTTAGCATTCTTTACTTAGCTGTTTACACTACAGAGCTATTAAAATACAGTGAAACTGATTCAGCTAAAACTATATGAACAGTTTCGACACCGGTTCAGCGAAAAATCCATGCACTTTAGTTTACTCTGTTAATGCTTTAATATGATGAAATGCACAAATGGAATAAAGTATTATTCAGTAAATGTCTTAACAAAATAGTTAGATCCACAAAACCAATTCACAGAGATCTGTTTAGTAGGCGAGTTCGTTCACTTGGCTTATCGGGGTTATCACTGGAAGAAAGAAAACATGTTAAAGAAATAATGAATCAACTATAATGGATATGGCAAGTGAATGACTTCTTACACATTGTATACTTAATAACAAAATAAATGGGAATATTAATGAACGTTTCTTTAATTTATTTTATATTATTCAGTTTAAATTCCAGTCTTTTTTGAGTCAGTTAAAAAGTACCAAGGTCTTGCAAACATTTTAGGCCCATTTTGACAGTCTGTTTACCGATTCGGAAGTAAAATTTATAATGGAAAAGAAATATATTACAAATATGTGTTATTATCTTATTAATTTGTAGTGTTAAATTTTATTTAACATATGGGGGGGGGGGGGGAGGGACATGGCAAATATGATTGTGTTGTTTATTTATAATATATCGAATAAAAAATGTAATTTTTTCAGCTGCCTTTGCCTGTGAATAATAAGAGTATTTATGAAAGAAACAGAAACCATCACATGCACACTAAGTGTTATGGTACTTTCGACCTAGAACTAAGCTGTATATTTTTTATTCACATGGCCATATATGATGGATTCTTATATTCGTTTTATATATTAATCTTCTTGCTTTAGATTTTATAAAATAAGAAAGATAAAAAATATGTTTCATGACTTCAGTACCAATAATTTTGTTTTTTAGTGACATATTCTAATTAAAAGTGTTATAAGACTTTTCCAAGCCTACATGTCATTAAATATACAATGCCATTCTGGTATTTAAAAAAAAAAACACCTTTCAGTATGAATTTAAAAAATAAAGTCTTATTGTTCAGGGTTGCCATCTTTGGTAATGTACAGGTTATGTGATGACAAAGTGTTTGTACTTTTGTAATATACTGAATAATAAAAGAAAGGCAAGTTTTAATAACAAAATATCTGTTTCAAACTGTTATCTGATGTCCACAGATATAACAACAGTTATTTCCCCTTGTTAAGCATAATCACAAATATTTTACTAAGCCATCTTTCATGCTTAGCTCTATCCTATCTATTTAAGGATGAGAGATCAAGATTTACCATTCTAAGTTATTTCAAACTAAATCTTAAAATCTTTATACATTAAGAGAAATTTATATAAAGTACTCACTCTTTGCAGCAACAACACAACTTGTCAAATAAATTACAACCCATGTTGTCACGACGATAGAGCTCTGAATCTGGACTATCTGTGCACTTGTCTATAAATTCCCACAAATCACTTCTTGGGAAACCATTTTCGTAATGGTGCTGAAATGATAAATATTGCAAGGAATTACTACATTAATATGTGTAGGTAGCTGCACACACAGTACATGTGAAGAAAACTATAAAATTTAATTTAACTTATGCAGGATATTTTAATACATTTAAAACACAATTCATTATTCAAGAAAACTCAACATTTTGGTGGTATTGTTATTAAACCAAGTGTTTTAATCTCCAAAATATATATTTTTAAAACCTTGCTGATTTGATTTTTTGAGTCTCATAAATGCAGTTCCTGCATATTTTACCACCTTTAAGGTACTTTTGAGAAGAATTTTTTTTTAAAAGAAAACATTAGTTGTTAAACACAATGTGTTAATTTAAATAACAGACTAAGGATACTGACATATCTGCCCCACACACACTCTGAATTAATAATTTATAGTCCTTCCCACAGGGAATACCTTTTTCTTACTATATTTGTAATTTTTAAAAACATTTATTTTCGTTGAAATGTTTGTTAACAAGTTATTTATGTCCGAGTTGATTATTTTCTAAATTGCACACAAAATTAGTGGGGCATTTTAATTTTCAAAACACTTTTAGTTTTCTTCTTATGTCAAATCAAACTGTAATTATTTACAAAAAATAAAATTGTTTGTGGGGGCTGGGATGGACTATAGACGTGAACCCACCTTGAGCGTCTCATACGTATCCATAATGAGAGCTATGAAGAGACTGAGGACCACGTAGATGAACAGGCTGATGAAGATGTACAGATACGCGCGACTGAAATACCAGATCACTTGGCTGTCCGTCACTGTTGCCGAAAACGTAACAAACATATCATCCCCATTTACTAATGAATACAGACACTCTGACGCTGTGCTGAGTCTTCGGAACTGAAAACAAAATGAAACAAACGTAATTATTTTAAATGAAATAAATGAAAGGTGATAGGCCCGTTATTTATATCACAGTTATCTAGTAATTGTACGTGACACACAACCATCCCAAGTTGTTCCTACATGTGAGGTTTGATGATCCTGTATGCATCTGCATGCAAGATATATTCTGAACAAGGATCTACTGTCATGTGCAGCAGACCATGAAAAATAGGTCACAGTGTGACCTAATAATAGTATGTGACACACCATCATCCCAAGTTGTTCCTACATGTTAGATTTGATGGTTTTGTATGCACCTGCATGCAAGAAAAAGTTAACGGATGGATGGATGGATGGACAGACAGAAACAATGCCATACCATAATATGACCCATCGTAGACAGGTGCATAATGTTTTTTATAAAAATGTAACAAACATAATTATTTTAAATTAAGTAAAAAAACTAAAGCAATAATGTGACCTATTTCACATGTACTAATAAGCATTCTGCTAAAACAATACATATCCTCTACCAGGTCAAACACATTTTTGTAATTCTTAAATTCAAGGGCCATAACTGTCAAAAATGGAAAGAAAAGTCAAACTTGATGAAAAAACATCAGAAAAACTACAGGTGAGACAGACAGATGGACAAACAGACAGACAAACAGACATACAGAGAGACAGACAGACAGAGGGACAGAGAGAGATAGATATACAGACATACATACAGAGAGACAGACAGACAAGAGACTGGGAAAGACAGAGAGAGAGACAAACAGACATACAGAGACAAACAGACAGACATACAGAGAGACAGACAGACAGAGAGACAGACAGACATACACACAGACAGCCATACAGAGAGACAGACAAACAGACATACAGAGAGACAGACATACAGAGACAGACAGACAGAGAGAGACAGATAGATAAACAAGACAGAGAGACCGAGAGACAGACAGACAGATGAAACCTATAACACTGGCTTAGCATGGACGGGGCCACCGGACTGGTGGAAGGGACTCGGGAAGTGCTAATGGTCCACTGGTTAGTAGGTGCAATACTTGCCTTGCCCTGGGCACTGGCAACCCACGTTACACCATCACTGATCACTGGTTATAATCAGTGTGCACTGACTGATCAACTTTCAATTACACAATCAGTTAGAATTATTGAACATGAGAAGAATGTGAATTATTATCACTGTGTACCTATTGTCAAGATAACCTGTCAGAATAAAGCCTACAAACAGCTCATTTTACCTTTAATAACTATCATGGGGGAGGGCTTTACAAATGAAAATAAACCCCAACCTCAACACATTTACAACAATTCCTTCATCTAAACTGGAGAAACCATTACAGCGATAATTTTCCCACACAATCAGTTATGGATTTTTATATTTGATCATCACATCGGTAGAGCCAAACCAATCAATTTTCAATTATAATCAATAATTGGAATATCGCTAAAAAGAAGTCCATTTCAACTGTGCACTAATAAAATATGATATATAACAAAGTTAAAATAAACATCTTTTATGGACAATAAGTATGACTTAAATTATTTGATTTTTACTAAACCAACCTGTCAAAAACATCAAAATGTTTTGACAGTAACATGCTGACGTCTTCAGAAGAAAACCTACCTTGGTAGAGTCATGGTTAAGCTATTGAACATGAGGCTGGCAGGTACTAGGTTGGCATCCTAGTATCAGCTCCCACCCAGAGAGAGTTTACATGCATAAGGCCACAACACCAACTTCTTTCTCAGTAGCACTAACCCTCTGGTCTGGACAGACAGCCCAGATACCTGATGTATGCATGCCCAGGACAGCATGCTTGAACCTTACTTGGATATAAGCATATAAATAAGTTGAATGAAATGAAAGAAAAAACCTAAACTGAGGTTATATGTATAGTGATTTCGAGATCTGCAGTGACTATAGTGTGATGAAGTATCTTACCTTGATGTGATAAGGTCCCAGAACCAGCCATCCACAGAAGACAAAACCAAAATACATACACAGTGTACACACCATGAACCTGAGAACGTTAGGGAACGCTGCCTTCAGAGTGAGTATTAAAACCTGAAATAGTTGAAACACAATACATACAGTGTACACACCATGAATCTGAGAACGTTAGGGAACGCTGCCTTCAGAGTGAGTATTAAAACCTGAAATAGTTGAAACACAATACATACAGTGTACACACCATGAACCTGAGAACGTTAGAGAACGCTGCCTTCAGAGTGAGTATTAAAACCTGAAACAGTTAAAACAATACACACAGTGTACACACCATGAACCTAAGAACATTGGGGAACGCTGCCTTCAGAGTGAGTATTAAAACCTGAAACAGTTAAAACACAATACATACAGTGTTCACACTATGAACCAGAGAACATTGGGGAACTCTGCCTTCAGAGTGAGTATTAAAACCTGAAACAGTTAAAACACAATACATACAGTGTGCACACCATGAACCTGAGAACGTTGGGGAACGCTGCCTTCAGAGTGAGTATTAAAACCTGAAACAGTTAAAACACAATACATACACAGTGTACACACCATGAACCTGAGAACGTTGGGGAACGCTGCCTTCAGAGTGAGTATTAAAACCTGAAACAGTTAAAACAATACATACAGTGTACACACCATGAACCTGAGAACGTTGGGGAACGCTGCCTTCAGAGTGAGTATTAAAACCTGAAACAGTTAAAACAATACATACAGTGTTCACACTATGAACCAGAGAACATTGGAGAACGCTGCCTTCAGAGTGAGTATTAAAACCTGAAACAGTTAAAACACAATACACACAGTGTACACACCCTGAACCTGAGAACATTGGGGAACGCTGCCTTCAGAGTGAGTATTAAAACCTGAAACAGTTAAAACACAATACATACAGTGTTCACTATGAACCAGAGAACATTGGGGAACGCTGCCTTCAGAGTGATTATTAAAACCTGAAACAGTTAAAACACAATACACACAGTGTACACACCATGAACCTGAGAACATTGGGGAACGCTGCCTTCAGAGTGAGTATTAAAACCTGAAACAGTTAAAACACAATACATACAGTGTTCACTATGAACCAGAGAACATTGGGGAACGCTGCCTTCAGAGTGAGTATTAAAACCTGAAACAGTTAAAACAATACATACAGTGTTCACACTATGAACCAGAGAACATTGGGGAACGCTGCCTTTAGAGTGAGTATTAAAACCTAAAATAACTGAAACACAATACATACAGTGTTCACACTATGAACAAGAGAACATTCTCCTAAGTTCAAGGGCCATAACTCCATGAAAAATAGGCATATCACCATAAAAGTAAAAAATGATCTGTAACAGTATATGATAAAGCAATATACACAATTTCAGCTCCATATTTTGAGGCATTACGAAAGAAGTCTGGAAAACATATTTTTGTATCTCCTAAGTTCAAGGGCCATAACTCTATGTAAAACAGGTCAATCAACATGAAAGTAAACATGATCTGTAACAGTATATGATAAATCTATAAACAAAGTGTGTAAGACCCCATGAAAGTCAAACTTGATCTGTAACAGTACATAATATGAAATGAAAGAAAACTTCTAAAACATTAACTCCCATCCATGCATTGTGATGAACATATCATAAGTGCAAGCATAAATCAAGTGTCATTAATGCAGGAGTTTGTGAGAAATAAAACACAAAAAATGTTTTTACAATTTTTTTAATAACAATTTGTTTTCTAAATTGCCCATAAAAATACAAAAAATATTTTTTCTTATTAGCTTTCTGACTACTGCAGGCGAGAAATATAATAAAAGAAAAATGTTATTTTATTTTAAAAATAGTGGCTTTTATTTTGATTTTTACAATTGAAAATACCTGTACTTTTAAATGTTTTTGGCAAGTATTTTTGCTTGACAACAATGTCGGCACATCACGGTCATTTTCAGGGATCGATAGCTGATTGTGACAGCTAATTTGATAATAAATTTGATTGTTTTACTAACAACAAAAATCATCAAATACTGCAATATGAATTGTAGTTAGGGTTTAAAACAAAAAATTCTGGTTAGAAAACCACTGTTATCGGGAATAATGGACATAAATATTAAACAGCTAGCCAAAAGTGCCCATAAGTAAATGCGACTTTATAGATTTTTTGCCTAATTTTAAGCATCATTAACTGATCTAAAAATCATAAAAATTACAAAAACCCATGAAAATAATACTTACCGATTTATATATGTACTTTATTTATAAAACATTTAAGTGAATATGTCAGTAAAAATGATAAACTTGTACCCACTCAGTAGTCTAAAGGTTAAACCACTTTCACTTTTCTTCTTACATCAAATCAAACTAAAATTATTTCCAATAAATATTTGTGCAGGAAGATTGGATGGACTATACTATTGTGCACATGAATACATGTACATATCTTGTTAAATATTTTACGTTAATTTCCTATGTTTTTACAGACTATATTTTTACTCACGTTATAGGTCTTGAAGAAGCCGAGATATCGGAGAATTCCAATCCATGCTAACAACAACCCAACGCCCAGCATCAGACTTCCCACATCGTAGTTCTGGGAGGAACTTTTGAATTTCTGCAAAAAGACATCGAAACATGTTATTTTACCAACATTCACAAACACTTGTGGTGGGTTAGAAATAAATTAAATACTGTATGTCATCTTCATCTCAAAGGGCAAAACCTACATTTCCCCTTCTGGAGCCTCAGGTGGTGGGAGTGGGGATGACTAGATTCAAAAAAACATGTTTTTATTTAATATGGAAAATGAACTAATAAAACTGTCAAAAACAGCTACAAACAAATGTGGAAAAAATAATGTATTTAAAAGCTTTTGGGGTAAAACTCAACCTTTTTATTCATCATCAAATGATACATTCAACAAGTTGACATTTCATCATGACATTTGGAAATGAAATGCTACTGACATCTTTCCATGAAGCCAAGCCAAAGATTAGTTATTCTTTATTTGGTTCAATAAACATTGTAAACGAATTAAACAATATAAAAGAAGAGAATTAAATTCATGCTTTGTCCAGTTACTAACAAGAGTTTACAACAAATTCCAATCACAAACATTACTCAACCTAACTCAAATAACTTTTATAACAACAAAGCTCCTAACCACAACACCAGCTACTTGTGAATAACTGAACTGCTATTACATATGCTAACAGTTTAAAGGCATCCCATTGGTCCAGCCAAATGCTAAACTAAAATGACTTTGGCCTTTGTCTAAGGTTATTCTTATAGGACTAGGGCTGTGCACAATTACTTGGTAAAACCAAATATGAAAACAAATCATTATACTGATTGGCATTATGCACATCTTGAAACCTTCGTGGTATATAAGCATGACTAAAGTTCAACAACATCTTGCAAAAAAAATATCCAATAGAACACACAAAAATTATCAGAATTGTTTTTAATTATTCAGGAATAAATTATATAAAATGTTCTTTATGCCTACGTATAAAAATAAATTCAAGTACTATCTAGTTACAACAATTAAAATAAATGACCAAAAATTAAGTGTAGAGACTTCACAAATAAAACAGATAACCCTCTCCCTTAAATCAATCCACCATCCAACAGAAATTAATAAAGTACAATGTATGTTACTATTAGTAAAGAAAAACGAAAAAGTTATAGCACAAAACAGAACCATATAAAAACCAAGGACATGAAACAAACATATATAATAGAAAGTCCTACTTAGTCTCATCTGTCAAACATTCACAATTTCATTTGACTGATAAAACCATTAACCTTCTCTTTTATTCTTCTTGTCTATCTGTTCTAATCTATCTGTACAAATATTTATATTTTGACAGGTTAAATATACAATAGTTTTATATTCTTCAACACTAAATGCATATCTTATACTTTCTATGTTGACCAATTAATATTTCAGTTGTATAATGTAGGGAAAGGTCTTTATATAGGCTATGCCTGTTAATCAATCCCATCGTTAAACTAAATAAACAAGTGAAAAAGAGTTTTAAAAAACTAAATTCTGCTTTAATACCATGTTTGTAAATTGAATATTATTATATTGTGTAACATAGAGAATTTATCAAGTTCAATTCTTAGTTTGACCCTCAGATTGTATATAAAAGTGTTGGGGTGGGGGTGGGTGAGGCACTGTTAATGTGTTAGCTTGAAAAATAACGTGTGTTTAAACAGAAAAATCCAAGCATATTGCTTTACTTCATAAACGGTCATAAAATGGTCTTAACTGAAGCCGTGAGCAATATTATTCTGGTTACAGTACATCAGCTGCAAGCATCATTATGTAATAAATAGATAATTTGTAATAAATAAATGTGAATATATGTTGTGTTTTTGAGTCTTAATTGTTAATAGAAGTCGAGTCCTTTATTGTATCCTAGGTAGAAGGTATAGGATTAGCAATTCATTCAACCATGAACTATGTTGTTATGATCAAAAGTTGGGGCTGAATACACCTGTGACACCCCACCCCAATTCTGCCACCCCTTACAATTAGACGAGCTCTTAAAAAAAAGCGGGTAAAATAAATAAAATATTGATATTTTTTACATTAAATGTTGCATATAGGCCCTACTATTGATGTTTATAATTTTTGATGAAATAAATACCAAAAAATAAATAATAATAAAAAGATATACAACAGCAAAGCAAGCTAAAATATATAATTCTATAAATAATAGGTGTGAAAAATGTAGGTGTGAAAAACACAAGTCAAATGCAAGTTGAAAACCAAAACGGTAAAACCTCCAACTAATATACAGACACATGCAGGCTAGTATGTTCAGCATAATACCTGTCTTCCAACTGAAGCATCAAACGTCATTAACTGAAAGGTAATAAATCATCAACAATAATACAAGTGGCTTTCAATTATTTTGCACTACTGTATAATATATAGCTGGAAACATGCTTACTAATAACAATATTACCTTCTTTAGGAACTTTTCTCAGAAGGGTCTCTAAAAAGGAAAATGGCTGAGACCTCTTGACAGAGCCAAATTTAGCTATCTTTTTTTAATATATTGGCCGATTATTTGTTTAATTTTTATATTTTTTATTATTATTATTATTTTAATTTACTCTTTTCAGAACTGCATAATAAATAAACAATACTAGAAATCTGACATTATCCTGACCACACTGCTCTGACACAGAATTTGAAACATACCCATTTTAAAATTAGTCATGACTTTAAAACACTTTTGTTCAAAGGCAGATTTACAATGAAAATTTTGAAACTGCAGATTCCACAAATTGTAAACTTCGTTTCTTCAGCATTATAAATAGTAAAATAATATTGTTTACACATCAAAGCATTCATAGAAACAAGACTACAAATGTTTACCATGTGAAAGCTTGATGTCTGAAAGCCAAAGTACCATTTTTTGGTATGTCAAATATATGAAAGATGAGAGGTCTGGAAGGTACCATATCACTGAGTCATCAGATCAAAACTCATACTTATAAAACTTTAAAGTCCAAACTCAAGAAGTCATAAAAATATCCAGACTTTAACCACATGCTATTTGTATGGGTGTAACTTTATTAAAGCCTTTATCCATTTTTACAAAACAAACTCAGCGCTACACCATTGTAAAACCATCGTAAGCTATGACTTCACTATAGCGTGTGCTACAGTGTCATCATTGTTTAGTAATACAAATATTTAGTCTGCAATTATGTTCATATTATGACATCATATATTGGAACGAGATCTCGATATCCTCATCTTGGGTTGAACACAAGGTATTGTTGCCCTGTGTCATTCACTGGATAAATCTAGTCATCACTTGCAAATTAGGTTGTTTGTTACATTCTGCAATTGTTAAACATATAACATAACTGTACATCATGTCAGAATGTCAAACTTACAACTGCCAAGTAAGTTTTCTTTCAAACCTGAAGAATGGTCCACGTGGCTCAAACAGTTTCGTCATTACCAGAATGCTAGCAAATTAAACACATAGTCGAGTAAAACACAGCGGGACACCCTCCTATACATAATGGAAGAGGAGTCTTGAGAAGATTTCTGAAATACTTCAGTTTGGAACTTTGATGAAGGTAAAGGCACAGAGGCAAGAGAAGTGCAAGAATGCATCACAGATTTCAAAATTTTAGGAAACAAGTTCAATTCTTACTTTCTAGTGAAAAGAAACATTATCCACGAGAGAAGTAAACTTCAAGAACGGAAGCAGAGTGAATATGAAACCATTAAGGAATATGATAGATTTCTACGAAACCTTCTGGCTCATTGTGAATACACTGACATTGAAGATCGAGTTAGGGATAGATTTGTTGTAGGCCTAACAGACTAATTCAAAACCCTAGAGAACTACATGAGCAGATAAATTTACAAATGAAACACCAAGAAAAAAGAGCAGATCTAGGATAAGAGAAACATTCAGGTGTCGGTATATCAGTACACAAAGAGAGAAGATGCACATGGCTCGTGGTTATTCATATTATCACAACTCTAGAAATCGTGATGTGCAAATAGTGTGGCTGAGATCATGCTCAAGATGGGCACTGTTCAGTTAGGGGACATATATGCAGAAAATGTCACAAGAAAGGACATTTTGAATGTATATACAATACTGTACGACAAGTTGAGGCAGACCCCCAGGAAGTTGATACATTTGAAGGTGACATTTTCCATGGACTACCACAGTAAAAATCCAAGAAAGAAACATACAGTTCAAAATTGATACAGGTGCTGATGTCACTGTAATTAATAAGAACATATGAAGAAATGAATAAGCCCAAGCTGTCGACATCTCACATTACCATGGGTGAATTGTTTTCTAGATTCTTCCAAATACCCATATCAGAGGACAGCTCACTGTTGACAACATTCATCACTCCTTTTGGTTGCTTTGCTGGCAAAATGGTTCCCACTGGGAATCTCACTAGGTCCTGAGTGTTTTTAAACAAAACTGAAAGAGATGCTAGATGGCTTGGAAGGTTGCCATGTCATAATGGATGACACTATTGTCTATGGTTGTACTGAAGAGGAGTATGTTTGGCACATGAACGCAGTTCTGAAGAGGATAGAAGAAAGTGGACTATGGTTAAACAAAGAAAAGTGTCACTTCAAGAAAAGGAAGGTGAAATAGTTTGAGCATATCATTAGGGCAGATTAAATGCACTCTGATTCAGATATGGTGAAAGCTATCATGGAAATGCCACCACCGATCTCACTGACTGAACTCAGGACACTCCATGGTATGTTCAGCTATTTGAGTAGATTTGTATTAGGCATGGCTTTAATCATGTAACCTATCACTGATTTGAAGAAGAAAAATACCTCATGGACCTGAGGTGAAGTTCTACAGAAGGTCTTCGAGTCTATTAAAAAAACACCTCTCTTCTTCATAAATGTTAAGGTTTTATTGTCCTGATTGGAAGACTGTATTGAGTGCAAACAGTAGCAGCTATTGTTTTAGGTGTTACACTCATGCAGTGGGATGGAGACAGACTCATTCCAATAATGTATGTAACATTAACAGACACAGAAAGAAGATATGCACAAATAGAGAAAGAATGTTTAGCATCAACTTGGTCGTGTGAAAAATGTGCCAAAAGTTGTAAGGTTTAGTTAGTTTTTAACTAAAGACTGACCACAAGCCGCTGGTGCCTCTTATCTAATGTAAGAACATTGATAAAGCTCCTGTGCAGTGTCAGAAACTTTTGATCTGACTAATACATTTAAAATATTGAAGCTGTATATGTATCGAGGCAAGGAAATGGTGATCACATGATGCCTTGTCTAAAAATCCAGTACCACATGTAATCAATGATGTGGAACCTTCTGAAGCTGTGACAGCTTTTGCTGATGGCATAGAATCAAACAGGCCAGCCTCGGCAAGATGTCTAGATCATCTTTGGAGACAATTCATAATCCAAAACTGCAACAAGCTATCAAGTATGTCCTAAATGGTTGTCCATACTGGTCTCCAGACAACCTCCAGGTATATGACCAAGCTCAGGGAAAACTTTCACTCATTAATGGATTGCTGGTCTACAATGGGGAGGCAGAGGACGTTGTGAAGATAGCAAAGAAACTATTCAGCCAGCAGTCTTTGGAGATAGCCTTACTCACATTTCAGTATTGGGTGTAAATCCACCTGTTGATTTTATGGAGAGACAACTCAATACCAAAATCCCCACTTTCAGAAATGTTGACTCCACAGTGATACAGACATGTGGAAAGCAGACCAGGAAGCTAATGCTCACTACAAGTTCAACTATGACAGAAGGCATGGAGCTACACTTTTGTCACAACTAGAACCAGTAACCAGGTGTTGATCAAAACAGATGGAGATAAAACCTCGTACAAACAGGGTATGATTGTTGCAGCAGACCCTGATAACCATACTTACCTAGTCAACTCACCTACTGATGTTTTAAGACGTAATCACAAACAAGTGCCATCTCCACTCCAATCCGCTACTTCTGATCATTCATTGCAGTCACCACATGAATTCAGTTCAAAGGACGACAATTTGGAAGATATAAAATCAAAGGATACTGATGTACCATGGACTCCTACTATACATAAGACACAAGCTTTGCATAGCTACAAAGCACACTGACTTCTTCGTTTCAGGGAGGAAGAAGTGTGTTCCATTTGTGTAAAAGCAGAACAAAATGTGTCAATGGCACAAATCCCATTTGTGTAAAAGCAGAGCAAAGTGAATGTTAATGGTGCAAATATCATTTGAGTAAAAGCAAAGAAATGGTGTGTGTTAAAGCAGAGCAAAGTGAAATTCGAAATGTGAAATGTATCTTTTACTAAGTGCTTTTTTTCAAGAAAATTTCATTTTACATTTGTTTGAAGGTTGCAGTGTTTTGTATTTTCATATTAGTTAGTTACATGCATTGTAAAATTGTCACAGACTAGTGATAGAAATATTAGTTTCAAGTTTATTAAAATTGTCACAGGATAGTGATAGAAATGTTAGTTTCAAGTTTATTAAAATTGTCACAGGATAGTGATAGAAATGTTAGTTTCAAGTTTATTAAAATTGTCACAGGATAGTGATAGAAATGTTAGTTTCAAGTTTATTAAAATTGTCACAGGCTAGTATTAGAAATGTTAGTTTCAAGTTTATTAAAATGATCACAGGCCAGTGTTAGAAATGTTAGTTTCAAGTTTATTAAAATGATCACAGGTTAGTGTTAGAAATATTAGTTTCAAGTTTATTAAAATGATCACAGGCTAGTATTAGAAATATTAGTTTCAAGTTTATTAAAATGATCACAGGCTAGTGGTAGAAATGTTAGTTTCAAGTTTATTAAACAGAAGTTGTAATGCTATGCATGTAGAACCTCTCAAGTTGTGGTTAACATGGATTGCAAGGCAGATTTAGTTTTCAGTTAGTATTGTTACTGTTGTATACAAAATACAGCGGTAGCTGGATTTTAACACATACAGTGGACAAGGACAGTTTGAAAAGAAATGACAAAGATGAACTGTGTAGTGAACTAATCTTCATAGTGAAGAGTATTTCAAGATGTAACATACATATAGTATAATATAAAAACATTTTGATAATGGCACTGAACTTTAAAAGGAGGGAGATGTTTAATAATACAGTTATTTAGTCTTCACTGTCTGGTGTTTAGTGGGACACAATTCATGTTCACAATATGATGTATTGTAGCCCTGTGTCATTCACCGAATAAATCCAGTCAATACTTCATGTTCACAATAT
>JAECMU010043379.1:2712-15625 GCA_016106625.1 Dracogyra subfuscus
CACCGCCCCTCAGCCCCCCCACCCCACCCCATAGTTACGCCACTGATGCTCGGCCTAATAGTTGATATTAATATTAATATTTCAGGTTCCCCTACTTTTTTTTGTAGAACTGTCGATCAGGGAAAACCAGTCGTTAGTGGTTTCTCGTTTTTTACAGAGTCCCACTAACAAATTACTCATCTGTGTGTGTCTCTGTGTTTTCTCAGCGGCCCTCCACGTGTCTCTGATACATTAGTCCTGACAACTGGTAATTTAAACTGTAAAATGTAAGGTCGTCAGTCCATTCTGTCTCACACACTGTGTAAGCAATACTATCTGATAAAAGAGTAATACAACACCGGGCCTCTTCTGTTATGCGATCAAATCACCAATCTCCGGAAATCGTTATTCCGCTTTTTGTTTGCTTTGAATCAATTAATGATATTTTTATGCAGATACTACTAAACTGAATTTGCTAAAAGCTAGTTTCCAGCAACATAACAGGAATTTGTTGAGGTTGTGTGTGTGTGTGTGTGTGTGTGTGTGTGTGTATGTGTGTGTGTGTGTGTCTGTCTCTCTCTCAATCTCCCTCTCTCTCTCTCTCTCTCTCTCTCTCTCTCTCTCTCTCTCTCTCTCTCTCTCTCTCTCTCTGTGTGTGTATGTGTGAGAGTGTGTGTAATTTTATTTCTATCTTCTGTTGACCTTTTAGCTGATTTCTAATAAATCATATTTATAACAAGACAAAATTTAATAATTCCTATTTTAAAATCTTGTCTTAACATTCATTCTTTCTTTCTTTCCTTCTTTCCTTTTTCCCTCTAAATCTTTTTTATTTCTTCTAACTTCACTGTTAACCCCGTATATTTCATATATCCATTTTTAATTGTACTGTTGTAATTGTAATGTATATAAACATGTATGTATTCGTATTGTTTATATTAACACGACTGTAAGGAAACTATATCATGAGCCCACGTAGCCCAGTGGCACAGCGCCCGCACGATGTGCTGTCGGTGTGAGATCGATCCCGTCGGTGGGCCCATTGGGCAATTTCTCGTTCCAACCAGTGCATCACGACTGGTATATCAAAGGTCGTGGTATGTACTACCCTGTCTGTGGGGTGGTGCCCATGAAGTGGCGATAATGGGTTTCCTCTCTCAATATCTGTGTGGTCCTTAACCATATGTCTGACGCCGTATAACCGAAAATACAATTTGTTGCGTGCGTCGTTCTTTCATGGGCTAATCAATTTAAAAAAAATAATAAAAAAAATAAATGCGCACAAGTGGTGTCGTTAAACAAACAAACTTTGTATTGCTGTTTTATTAATATTCGGATCAGTGTTACCACATTTTTCACGTAAAAATAAAACATTTTGTTTTTTTTTAAAGTCAAACTCAAATTATTAAAATAGAAAGATTTATTTTATACAAGAATTTCCATTACGAAATTTTTAATCAACAATGGACACCATGGCTTAATCTCTTTGACCAAAACGTATTTCCTAACAATAGCTTGTTTCGAATTCCAGGTCTTTTTCGATTCGCGCTAGTATAGATTCCCCCACCCCCACCCCATGTATTTATTTACATATTTTATTTGTTTTACTTATTTATATTTATTTGCTTTGTTTGTTTGTTTGTTTGTTTGCTTGTTTATTTATTTATTTATTTATTTATTTATTTATTATTACGTGTTTTAACCATTATATCTTCTTTCTTCTTCTCCTATATTTCCCAGTCCTTAGCATTATATGCGTCATAGCAATTTTGTTTTACCAATCTTTAATTTATACAGAAACATTACAAATGCATTTATGTATGAAATTGTTATATATGACTATGCAACATTATTATACCATAAATTTAATATATGTACTTGTATATAAATTATATTACTTTGATGTAAGGCCATGAATTCAAGGCTTCCCAACCTTGACATGGTCAGAATTGACTGGGGGAAATAAATATTTAAAACATAATAATAATAAAAATAAAATAATAATAAAAAAAAAAAAATAAAATCATATTATTAAGACAGAACACTTCAAATATGTAACGGTACGAGCTACTTTTTAACAATATTGTCTTCTTTTTATTGTGTCCTTGATTAGTAATGGCGTGTGCCAATAAATGGCTATTTTATTGAACACGCCACGGCATGCGATGCGGCTGTGCAGTTTCTTCCATACTCTTCTAAGCATTGTGTAAAGGCCTAATCTGTGGCAGGATTCCTGCTGCATTTAATTGAAAAACGCATTATAATTGTTTGTATTATGATTGTTACTGGAGACTGGAGTCTGTGTGTGTGTGTGTGTGTGTGTGTGTGTGTGTGTGTGTGTATCTGTGTATCTGTGTGTGTGTGTGTTGTTGTTGTTGTTGTTGTTGTTTGGTCTTTTTCCTTCTCTTTTTCGTTTTGGATTTGTTTATTTTTTAATGTTTTGTTTTAAAGGAATTGGGGTCAATTACGCAGTTTCTAATCAGAACGTACATAATAATATAGTGACTCGTATTTTTGTCCATATACAAATGACCAATATTTAAAACGAATATAGCCAAGTGATTGAAAAATACTTTGTGAAAATCATTTTCTTAAAAACCAATCATTAATGTATAAATATTTGTCATATTTATGTATTATCGCGACCTTTCTTGTCCGTCAACCAGTAGACAAAAATGTCTTAAAGCCATCACTCCCACAGGAAATTGTGTCTGGTTTGTTTTCTCTACGCGAATTTATATTACGCGAATCCCAAACAGCTCATCCAGTTACTGATACTGCGACTGATAGTTTTAAATGGCAGATACATTATGTTTGGTGTTACCTAGCATCGATGTCCACAAATAGTCATTGACATTTATTTCTCGAACGTTCTCTTGCAATAAATACCTTAAAGGGACATTCCTGAGTTTGCTGCAATGTTTTAGATGTTATCGACTGACAAAGACTTTGTGATGACTGTAACTACATTATTTTTTCTGCATAACATATTTGTGACTGTATATTAAAAAAAAACATTCCTGAGTTTGCTGCATTGCAAGATGTTTTCGACTACTAAAATACTTCTACGATTAAACTTACATATTATTAAGTATATTTTCTTGTTTAGAATATCAATATATGTATATTCAAAGTGTTTCTGGTCGTATTAATTTTTGTAAGAAACCCAAAATGGGTTTTGTTGTTAACTAATTTCGAACGTACGAAAAACAATATTTTTGTAAATAAAATGAAATTTAACCATAGTACAAATATTAGAACGATCAGAAACACATTTAATATACAGCCACTAATATGTTATGCAGAAAAAATATATTTGATATATAATTACAATCGTAGAAAAGTCTCTATTAGTCAATAACATCTTTAAAATCGCAGCAAACTCAGGAATGTCCCTTTAAACATGTTTCTGATCGTTCTAATATTTGTGCTAGGCTAAATGTCATATTATTTCGTAAACAAACAATATTATTTTCGTACGTACGAAATTATTTGAAGACAAAATGCAACTTGGGCTTCTTACAAATGTTAAGACGACCAGAAACACATTGATATTCTAAATAAGAAAATATATTTAATTTGTAAGCTTAATCGTAGAAATATTTTATTAGTCTAAAACATCTTACAATGCAAAAAAATTCAGGAATGTCCCTTTAATGGTAGTTCTGCATTTGATTTCACTACATTTGTACTTCTTTAGAATCCTGCATATTCATTTTTAACTCAAGACTGGTAACATCTTACGCATTAGAAACATTAATTTTTCAAAGTCTGTATTCGTAATGTCATTATTACTGTCAAAATTCTGGCAGTTATGTTTTTATATGTTTTTGTATTTTTGTTTTGATTTTGCGATGTGTTATTTTGTTTGCTGCAATGCAAGCTTTGATTTTACAGATATGACTGACTTTGATATTTAAACCCCTGCGCGTGCTGTAACTTCATCGTGGTGCAGGGGTGTAACATTCTCTTTGAGAATGGCCAATACAGCACAAAATTGAAGTTTTGAGTAAAATTCAGTATCCGTAAAATTCTGTGATATTTGTGTTTTTGTACAGTTCTTTACAATGTTTTTGTTTAAACCTTGAATTTTTATATTGATGTTGATCATCACTTTATGTATTTGCATTAGCATAGTTTGACACCCAACAGCCGATGTATTTTTCATGCTGGGGTGTCGTTAAACATTCATTCATTCATTCATTTGATATTTAAACATTCATTTTTCTTAAAGGTACTGAAAAGTGTATCTGATGCTAACGGGCAGTTTTCACCTAATGGACACTGCAATCCCTTTATTAACACTTCATTATAGTCCATAGGAACATGTTGATACAGTTGGCCTGGCGGAATGTAAATGAATCACATGACTTCAGAGGCTTGTGGCCAAAACAAGAATCTGCACATCATTCGCGTGCTTGCCCCGCATTCTCTAGACCTTCTGAGTGTCTAAACGCCACGATGAATCTCCTATTGCACGGAGCCAAAGCGCAAACCACTTCTGACAAGAATGTCGTGGTCGGATTGTATTTCTCCATGCCATCTTAACGCATAGCCAACGGTGATCCTTAAACATGGTTTACGCGTGTTTGGGTAATCCTCGACTCGAATAAAGCTTTAACTTGTAGTAAGATCAAAGATAACAACTGAAGCCTACCACCTCGTGAATCGTGTTACACGCTATGGGTTACAACGTAGATTAATCTACACTTAATGCTATTGTTTTGTTTAACGATACCACTAGAGCACATTGATTTATTAATCGTCCGCTATTGGATGTCAAACATTTGGTAATTCCGACATACTGTCTTAGAGAGGAAACCCGCTATATTTTTCCATTAGTAGCAAGGAATTGTTTAGTCGTAAGCTAATATAAAAATAAAAATAAAATTATTTTTAAAAAATCTGCTATATTTTGTGTCCTACACTCTCTTAAACTGGATCGTTAATTAAGCTTAATTTTATTTAAAAGACATTTGTCATGAAAACTGTGTAGAGTACTCCAATATGTATAATAAGATGTTTTGTAGCGAAAACCACTCGGTAACAGTAACTGTGATATTAGTATCGGTAGGCCACCATATGGCACTATAGGTTGCACTAAACCAATTAATTTCCGGCTGGGTCGAAGTTCCAGATGCAGGGAACTTTTGATAGAGAAGTTAACACCACAAGTCCTGTGATTGTTTATAAATGTGAATGTGCAGGGCTAAAAATGTATGCAATTTTATTTGATGTAGTACCACCGTGTCAAGTAATCTCGTGCTTGGAACATGTATGGGGTACCTGTAAAACAAAGTACTCAAATTTTGTGCGAAACTAGGGGTATTGCATCTGATTATACCGAAAATGAGCCATGAAAGGTACCATTTTCTGCAGTTAATACTTTGAGGTAGGGGTTGTAGTACTGATATTTATGGGTCATAGTTTGGTTGATATATTGCATATAGTGTTTTTAAACACAAACGTTAACATGGTCGCCTATGGGATTTTAATTGATTTAGTCCAACCTAAAAGGTTACGTTGTATCGTTGCCTCTTATCCAATCATTTCAAATATTAAAAATCAGTCTCAAGAAAACAATGTCGCAAATCCAAAAAGCCCAGTGAGAATGCATAAATAAACCTGTAGTTAGATTTTGAATTTTAGTCCACACTGTTTCCTGTTCAGCCACTACCCCACGCCTGGCATAATTCAAATCCAAAGTGTAAATTGTAATATCGTGTAAGTTGGGCATGTGCATATAAGATCCTTTACTGCTAATCAGTAGGTTTAAAGTTTGTTTTGTTTACCTACACCGCAAGAGCTCGCTCATTTATTAATCATCGGTTATAGGATGTCAAACATTTGGTAATTCTGACATATAGTTTTAGAGAGGAAACCTGCTACATTTTTCCATTAGTAGCAAGGGATCTTTTACAAGTACCATCCCGCAGACATAATAACACACAGCCTTAGATATACCAGTCGTGGTGTGTGGCTGGAATGAGAAACAGCCCATTGGGACCATCAACGGGTATCGATCCTAGAACGACAAAGCATCAGTGGTGCGCTTTACGACTGTTCAATGGACTACATACTTGCAACTACCGTGTGCTAGATACTCTTTAAATAATGCACCTGAGTGTCGTGAAAACAAAATATCCTTTTTCTATTATTAATTGCAGTGTCTGTTTTCTCTTTTGTAGCGTATTATTTGTCAACATAAACATGAATATTTAGTCCGTTGTAATAGCCAGTAATAATTCATTCTCTCTCTCTCTCTCTCTCTCTCTCTCTCTCTCTCTCTCTCTCTCTCTCTCTCTCTCTCTCTCTCTCTCTAGGTTCCCGATCTCTTTCTAATCCCAACCACTAAACAAAATTGCCTGGGCGCGGTCCCCTCCCCCCAACCCCCCCAACCCCACCCCCCAACCCCCCCACCACCACACACCCCACCCACCTCCCCCCCCCACACCACCCGCCAACATTCCCCTCTTTTTAGTCTAAGGGCCGATTAATTGTATGGATAAATATTATAATTAAATTTATTTTTTAGATAGCCGATACTTTTATGCGACAAAAATATATTATTATTTTTATATTTGGATTGCGCATCTAAATTTATGTTTAGCTTTAAATTCAAAATTGCTCGTTAAAATGTTCTACCCCGAGTCAGCTCCTGTTATCTAGAGACGGGACTCGGGATAGACAGGTTGGAAACGAGCATGTAAAAACCTTCAAGTCAAGTCAAGTTTCTCTCTCTCTCTCTCTCTCTCTCTCTCTCTCTCTCTCTCTCTCTCTCTCTCTCTCTCTCTCTCTCTCTCTCTCTCTCTCTCTCTCTCTCTCTCTCTCTCTCTGTATTTTAATTTGTTCTTCTAAACTGTGTGTTTGTTTATTCGTTTGTTAATTTAGCTTTACTATACTGACGTCTACTCAAACATGTTTATGTGAAGTTTCACCACGTGTACTGTCTGTGAACTGTGATGTTTACATTTGATGGTAATTATTGTGTATACGGTGTTCCTATCGCTTTGTATCAACTTGTGTTTTGGGTCGTTTTTTATGGTTCCTAAAACTTGATCTACATACTTTCTTTTGATCTTAGTTAGATATCTATTTTGAATATATGTAGGATAAATCGAGAAAGAATCTTTTAAAACTCAATGAGTAGATGACATTGTTCACCGAGGAAGACAATTTCTGTATACCAAAGGCCGTGGTATGTGCTGTCTTGTATATAAAAAAGTGCATATAATACATTCCTGGCTAATAGCAAATATAGCGGATTTTCTCTAAAACTGTCAACATTAGCAAATGTTTGACACCCTACATAGCTCTAGTGGTGTGGTTAAACAAAACATTGTATTGCAGTTTTATTTATATCTTGGCCGGTGTTTTCACATTTTGTATATACAAAAGAAAATTCCTTTGTTTTTACGTCAAGTCAAACTGAAATTATTCAAATAAACCCCAAAAACATTTCAAATATTTGTTACAAAAACACGTTGAAGGCAAAGTATTATTTTTGTATTATTGTGGACTGAACAGTGAGTGCCGATAAATGGCTCTTTCATTCAACACATGGCGGCATGCGATTCAGCGATGCAATTTCGTCCCTGATATTATATACATTATGTATAAGCTGTGGCTGGCGTTTCGTGAAGGATTTAATAATATAGTAAGTTGTTTAGTTTTTTTATAGACGGTGCACGCTGTTAAATAAAAGCTTTGCATGTTGTTTTGGGACTGCAGATCAGAACGACAAAATTATCAGTTAATTCACGTCCGTATATCTGCAATAGACAGAGTCAAAGGATAGTGCCGTGACTGCCCGCACGAATCACTACCAGCTGCGTCACACGCAACAACTCATCAGTGCCGGCCTCGGCGGTGTCATGGTTAAGCCATCGGACATAAGGTTGATAGGTACAAGGTTCGCAGCCCGGTACCGGCTCCCACCCAGAGCGGGTTTTAACGACTCTCTGTCTGTCTGTCTGTCTGTCTGTCTCTCTCTCTCGACATGTTTAATGGAGATTTAGACAGGTGTGGTGGCACCCACTCAACACATTACTATTAAAATAGGGATGGCATCAGGTAGTCGTAAAAGGTGCTATTCTTTCAAAATAACCGGCCTCGGTGGCGTCGTGGTTAGGCCATCGGTCTACAGCCTGGTAGCTACTGGGTTTGGATCCCAGTCGAGACATGGGATTTTTAATCCAGATACCGACTCCAAACTCTGGGAAACGCAAATAAAAGATCCCTTGCTGTGTTAATCGATATAAGAGTAGCCCATGAAGTGGCGACAGCGGGTTTCCTCTCAAAATCTGTGTGGTCCTTAACCATGTGTCTGACGCCATATAACCGTAAATAAAATGTGTTGAGTGCGTCGTTAAATAACACATAGCCATACTATTTAACTACAGACACATTTTAAAACAGTATTTAAAAGCTCCCTTGCTTCGTGGTTATACGATTAGACGATACACTGTGGCATCGGGTCTCGTCTCTCATAGAAACCACTGTCACAACAGCTGTGTGTCCAGGAACAACAGCTGTGTGTCCAAGAACAACAGCTGTGTGTCCAGGAACGACAGCTGTGTCTCCAGGAACGACAGCTGTGTCTCCAGGAACGACAGCTGTGTGTCCAGGAACAACAGCTGTGTGTCCAGGAACGACAGCTGTGTGTCCAGGAACGACAGCTGTGTGTCCAGGAAAGACAGCTGTGTATCCAGGAACAACAGCTGTGTGTCCAGGACAGCGTGTTTGGATTACAACCGTATCACATAATACAAACACTTTATTAGTGAATATTAACATATATAACCCGACTGATCTTAACCTGGGTATCATTCCTGTCCTGGACGGAGGAGCCGGCCTAGGCCGGTACATGTGTCCAGGACAGGCGTGCGCTACAACATCTTGCTCTGAATTTGCACGTTAAACACTCTGACCTGACCCGACCTGACCTGACCTGACCTGGGAATGTGTATACAGTATTATACGATTGTTTACAGACTAGAATCTGAAGGCCACATTTTGAATACTTATTTTATCATTTGTTTTTAATTGTTTATAAAAAAAAAAGTGGCATTTGTTTTTCTTTTGATTTCTTTTCTTTCTTTTGTGTTTGTTCTTTGTTTTGGATGTTGATGCCATTGGTTGTTTGTCGTCGGGTATTTTGACGGTGGGGTGGTCGTGAGTTCGAGATAATTTGTCGGTCTAGTGTGCCCTCGAGGCATCGATCATTCTCGGTGGCTCCGTCTGGTTGATCTTGTTCCAACCACTGTTCCTTGACTTGTTCCTTGTGTGTGTGTGTGTGTGTGTGTGTGTGTGTGTGTGTGTGTGTGTGTGTGTGTGTGTGTGTCTATATATATATATATATATATATAGTAGTACCAAAGTGTTAAATTTGTTTGCCTTAGTATGCATTAATTTATTGAGAACAGAGAATATTTGCTCTATTTAATACGCTCACATATCATTACCAATAGGAACTGCAGTTGCTTCTACTTCGTACGCCTTTAATATGTGCACCAGTCTATTGCACGCTAGTTCTTGATTTAGTGTTACGTGTGCAAAACCTTCGTGGTATATGAGCACTTTAAAGGCATACTGTCCCAGATCACTGACCTATTTAATGGTCTAACAAATTATTACCACAACAAAAATAATTTGATTCGTCTCTAAATGTACTTTATTCAACCATCTTCATAACTACCATAATTCATTTTTAACGACATTCTGTAAAAATAATTGAATTATGGCAATGGTCCATAATTCAAAAACTAAAATTGCCAAGAGGGATGACATGGATTTCACCCATGGTGGTTCAGTTAAGGTGATGTGATAGCTAGATTTGGTTTCCAGCGATTAATGTTATTTTTATTTATTATCCATTTTTGGAGAAATAAGGTCCTTAAATCCGTGAATGCCTTTAAACTAGTACCAAGGACCCATAATTTAGTGTGTCAACCTTGTGTAAAATGTCGGGTATTCTCTGTTAGTCACACGGGTGTTCGTAAGTTAATAACGCTAGCACTGAATGTAACAAATAATTTATATTATAACTTATAACTATAGTTTATATATTGGGGTTAATTCGTTACCTGAAATGGTCTGTGTGTACCCTGCCACCCTGGTCGTACGCTTCCGGTAGTCCACTGGAACGCAGACGACACATGTCGCAAACAGTGCTCCCAGGGACAGCAGGCCACACCCACCGCCATAGAGGACACACGTAGCCTGCCACGCCCCGGACGGGATACTCCCCAGGTTGAAATTCCCGCCGTACGATCCACACACCTCCTGAGCGTAAAAGAAACGGGTGTCGCCGAAACAAAAACTGATGATTCCAAACGAATGGGTGAACTGTTCGTGCAGAAACCAAAACGGCTGCAAAAAACTAAACGTGCACGTTCCCGCCACCAGAATTGAAAGCAGAACCCATATTATAAGTATGGGAGAAGGCATCGCCCATCTTTAAGAGAAAACAACAAGCCTCGAAGAAGACATTACTGTTTTTGTGTAAACCAGAAACATGTTCAGGTTAAGTTTTGAAATATTGATCACGCTTAGTTTAAACGGTCGTCTCGTGGACGTCATTGTCTCAGTTAAAGCAAGTGTGTCCCAAAAGTCCGCCGCCTTATTACCAATCTATTACCCAAGCTCTGCTAATGTCGTTTACATCTCGCAGCTTACGCAAGTTAGATTATGAGATCTTCACCCGTTGCTAATGCAACTTCAAGTTGGGATCATGGGACTATCAGTCATTCGTTCTAAGTGGTTTTGGCTTGAGTTTCAAAGTCGTTACGCAACTCTTCCGTCGACCGTATACCTCATTGAATATATATTGGTTTGCAAAAACTCCGGACAACTTAGGGGAAAAAATACCATCCGCGAAATCCATTTGATGTCATTAAATGTTCGTGGACATGGCGAAATCGCTTCTCTTCTTCCAATAACGGTTTTATGCGTTCGTTAATGACACGTGGAGATGAGCGTTTTCGACTGACCCGCCCAAGTTGCTAACTGCCGATGTTGAGTAACTCCGCGAACAAACAGCAGTTCCGTATATGCATGATGCTCGGGCTCTCCTGCAATTACCATCACGGGATACATGTCACAAAATCGATAGTGACCAGGCCGCTTGGCAATTCCCGTCCAACTCAGGTAATGCCGTTTGGCTTCGTGGCGCGTGAACGCTTCTTCCCAGTGTCAGCCCGTGCTAGTGGCGCGTGCGCTTGATACGTGTGTGGTTCTTGCTACTAGTGTTTGCCATTTCTTTGTAAATGGATTCTTCATTGTCATATTGAACCCTCTGGCCCGGCGCTCTTCATCACGAAACCATATGGAAATTGTTGTTGCATGGAAAGCGATAGCCAGTCTCTGCACTCGTCAATCATCGGCGAAGTAGCACCCCAGAGATCAGCCGCAATAAAGTGTTTTAGTTGGGTTTTTTTTCTTTCTTTTATTATTATTATTATTCTCGTGGTTCTATATTCTTCTCGATGTAAATCCCACACACCAAACCGATATGGTATGTTAATTAAGTATCGAGTAGCACAGCTTAGCTTAGTGACTGGTTTAACGTGTCCATATACCACTAGGGTTTCGAACATGCCTATCCCGAGTCCGGCCTCCGCTAGGATCGGGGGTCTGACTCGGGACAGGGATAACCTAACAAGTAGGGTCAATTTTGAAATGTTGAATATTAACGCCAAAAGTATTTCAAATGAAGAAACTTGAGTTGTTACTTTTAAAAGCAACATAATGATATATGCATTATACCTTTCTTTCTGGGGTTTTTTCCTTCTCTTTTGGGGGCGAGTGGGGTGGGGTGGGGGTGGGGGTGGGGGGGTAAATGTCATACGTGTATATATTTTTAAAATCATTATTTAGATATGCAGCTGAAAAGGAATAAATATAAATTATTAGTACGGTGCTTTTTCTTTCTTTTCTTTTTTTTGTCATTTGAAAATTGTAGTGGATGAACGTCGACGAGTGGTCAAGCGCTGGGCTAATTGCGCTCGATTCCCGCCAGTGGGCCCATCGGGCTATTTTTTCTCTGACTGGTTTACAAAAGGCCGTGATGTGTGCGATCCTGTTTGTATGATGGTGCACATAAAAGATCCTTTGCTACTAATAGAAAAATTCCCGTTCTGGACGAAGCAGCCGGAGAAAGTCGACACCATGACAGGCGTGTGCTACAACAGTTTGACACCCAATAGCCGATGATGAATAAATCAATGTGCTCTAGTGGTGTCGTTACACAAAACACACTTTAAAACACATTCTACGGTGCCACATAATCGAACCTTTGGGGAAAAGAAATATGAAGCCTGTAAGATGTATTGTGTGCAGACAATAGTTTTAAAAGACAATGTTTTGTTTTGTTATGTTGGGGTTGGGTTTTTTGTTGTTGTTTATATTGTTGGTTTTTTTTATCTCAAATGCATATACAGTAATATTACGTTATATTATGTTATTAAACTCTTTAAAGATGTTCTTTGGATTTGAAATATCGAGACTATTGTTAAATTTACCCACGTTTACATGCAGAGAGAGAGAGAGAGAGAGAGAGAGAGAGAGAGAGAGAGAGAGAGAGAGAGAGAGAGAGAGAGAGAGAGAGTAGAACTAATTTGCTATGCAGTCTCTTTGCGCCTAGTGCAGTGGCTTGGTTATCTTTTAGAACACACTGTAGAGTAGAGCTACTTTCGACGACAAGTACATACACATTAGCCATAATTGATAGCCACGCCATTTGCTCACTTTTTTCTGACAGAACAGGGCACCGTTCCACGAAACGATCTTAACGTTAAGATCACCTCAAGTACATAATGTAGTTATACACTCAAGGTGATCTTAGCGCTAAGATCGTTTCGTGGAACTGGGTCCAGTATTTTTGCGGGCTACGCAGTATGGACTAATAGTCTATAGAATTAGTCCATACTGCGTA
>JAECMU010043393.1:22651-33699 GCA_016106625.1 Dracogyra subfuscus
TCTTTTTTTTGTAATATGTCGTCACGGTCGTTGTCGGTTCAATGACGCTGTTAAGCAGATTACGTCAGTTATAGCATACTTTGGCTGATTAAACTTAACTTAAGGTTGAAATTGACTTCACTAATTTGTTCAATCGAAACAAAACGTGTGACAAACCCACTTTGAAATGTTTACACCCAACGGGTTAAAAGGGGAGGTAATTCTATAGTAAACATAGTTTGTTTTGATTATTACCACCTTTTTCATGTTATGGAATTTAGGCCACTGTTTTTGATTAATAGGTTTACGGATCCGCCAAAGTTCACTAAAAAGTCCTGCTGGAAAAATAAAAATGCAAACCTACATTTAAAAAAAAATTACTGCCGTTCTGACCAAACAAATTAAATTTTTAAAAATAATTTACGGGTATTTTTCCCTAAATTATACTTGTCAAATCATATTCTGTCTTTGTTACGTTATTTATTCAGAAGTACGTTGCATTTTGACTTTGCCGTGTACTGTGCGGGTGCACAGGTGCATGGCCACCATCTTGTTGTTGTTATTGATAGGCTACATGCAGAAGGCGGCTATATGTCGAAATCAGAATTTCAAGTAGCAGAATTGAACAGTTTATTGTAGTATATCTGTATTAACTAATTCAACATCATAAATACACATTAAAAGTATAAATCAATAAGCATCTAAGTATAATACAGTATTTATATGCCTGAATGCCAAAGCAGTAAAATTACAACATGTGCAGACCAATTTCTGTTGAAACCGGGTCGTTTCGCCCTAAAACCATTTCGAACCCTGTGTTGTTTCGCCCTTAGACCCGTTCACCCAGGGTTGGTTCGTTCTAAGATCTTATTCATACAGAGTCATTTCGCCCCATAGGTGAGTCGATTCGCCCCAATTATATATATATTAGTGTAATTGTTTTGAAATAACATGAATATATCCACATTAGTTATTTAAACGAGATATAAATACTGTAAAACCTTTAAAAATTAAAAAAAACCTGCAAAAAAATTAAATAAAAAAGGGAATATTTTCTTTTTTTTCCTCCGACAGAACAAAATTGGTCAGAAAAAATAAAAATAAAAACATCGATCCAAAACTTTTTATTTTTAATTTTATTTCGACCACCTACATGTATTGTGTGGAAAAAAATCCGTAAACCATTTAATAAAAAATAGGTGGCCTTACTATCATGGGTGGACCAGTTTCGGTGAGCATAAGCATTTGATTGTAAATCATATCAATACTTATACACAGACAGTTGTTATTCAAATAGCTGCCTTTTTATTAGTATTTCTGTGCTTCAAATGAACACTAAACAGGCCGCTATATAGCAAATATCACTGCACGTGTGTCTAAAACTGTAGCATGCATCAACTGTAAATGTTGTTAACTACGTCACCTATTTCGGTGAGTGAAACGTTTAGTGATATAGATTACAGCCAAAAATTTCCAACACAAAACTTTTCACTGAATTTCAGTGTTTTATCAAAACGTGTATGCTGTTCAACAAAACATGTACTTACAATAATTTATAACAAATATTTTAAATATTTTAATACAAATTACAAAATGGAGTCCTCCAGAACCAATGTTAACAAACAACATTTTAGGAACACAAATATAACAATTCTGATGTCTTGCAAGTGTGTTAATAGTTGAACAAATGAATAGTTATAATGGAAAAATTGTTTGGTTAAAAAATATAAGCTGCATTCTGAATTTTAATAAATATACAAGCAGATATCCAGAAATATGTTTATGTTAAAACATATAAGGACCATATATTTTTGGCAAGTATCTGTAAAGAGAGTTTTGCCAGCAGACACTGTGACAGTCATACATGTGACTTCAATGACAAAATAGAAGTACAGCTGAGAAAAGAAAAAAATAGTTTTAAAAATAAGTTTTCTTTCAAATAACAGTCTTCAAACTCATAGGAAAAAGGTATTAAAAAATGTACCGTGTTTATAACTGGGTAAAGTTTGATATTGCTTTCTTTGCTCATTTGAACCTTATTTTTTACGAACATTTCTGTGGATGATCATGTGATAGACGTTTTTTTACTTTACCCATGCAAAAGTCACCAACATCAGAAATCTTCAAATGTATGTGTTGTTGAGCATAAACGACGAAAGGACCGAAACAGGGCCACGAACGATACGTTATTTATTCCTTAGCTGATTGTTTTCTAAAGTGGATACAAAAATAGTATGTTTGTTTTTTCCAAAACACTTTTCCTTTTCTTCTTTGGTCAAACAAGACTGCAATTATTTACAAAAAATGTTTTTATAGAAGGATGGGACGGACTATAAGTCAGTTATTAAGGGTGTATACTACCAAATCATATCACATAGACGACAATAGTAACATGTGGTTAAAACTCCTACCTGCAGCATATCAAACAACGCCACTGATATAAATACTACCACCCCTCATCCTTGAAGTGAATCAGACAAAATTGGGGATCAAGCTGCTGAGATAATGTGTAGCGTCTACGACTACCCTAGTTCCGGACAAAATTAAAGAGTACTTTTTTTCACAGGTACCCCAAACATGTTTCAAGCACAAGGCTACTTGAAACAGTGGTACTAGATGAAATATTATTGCATACATGTTTTGCCCAGATGAAACTTTTTTTTTTTACAACCAATTTATCACCAATCACAGGGCTTATGGTGTTAACTTCTCTATCAAAAGATGGGTGCACCTCAGACTTAGACCCAGACGGAAGTTATTTGGTTTAATACTACCATAAAGCACATTAATTTATTAATTATTGCTAATTGAATGTCAAACATTAGGTAAGTTTGACATAGAGGCTCTAAAGAGGAACCGTGCTTTTATTTTCCCATTAGTAGGAAATGATATTTTATATGCACCATTTAACAAACAGTATAGCACATACCACAGCTTTTGTTGTGCACTAGCAGAAAAGAGAAATCAATCTTAGACTGACTGTGCATCAATAATTCTGCAGTATAATAAATTTAACATTTCAAATACCTCATAAAGCAGCCAAAAGGGGACAATATTTCGAAATCTGAGGTAACCGGAAGTTGGTTCACGTAGTTTTTACCTAGGTAACCAATTGTTCGGTTACATGAATTATATTTGCGTAACCTGTGGATTACCTTAACGGTTACCTCAAAGTTACGTTGAAATTATATTTTAAATACATAATGTTTAGCTCAAACATAAAGTTAAAACAAAATACAAAAGAAAACGTTTCTTTAATGCTTGCAAATCGAAAGAAGTGACTTGTAGATGTTTGTTTTGTTTTCGTACAATCATAATGTTGTAGATTTATTATTATTATTGTTGTTATTATTATTATTTGATACAACTGAAGGAAAAATGTCCATTCCCTGGTTCCTCTAAAGAATAATGCAAAACACTCCATCACTCACTGGTGCATGATTAGACTAATATTTTTTTTATTATACAAGTAACAAATAAAGGCTACCATTTTTCACTGATAATATGTAAAATTTAGTATACACCAGTACCTCTGAACTATAAAACAGGCTACTCATTGGTGCATGATTACCTGGTAGATTAATAAAAACAAATCTTATAATACGACCAGTAACATAAAAAGAAAGACCACAATTTGATACTAGTACATGTATTCATTTTATCACTGGTACTTTATACTACAATGATGTTCCAAATGTTTGTTATTTAAAGCTCATTATGCAATGCAATTATTTTTCAGCTTTTGTGACATTTTTGCATTTTTGTTTACGTTTAAAACTGTTTTCAACCTTTGTAAAATTATAGGCAATCCAATATTATGTCTACGGTACATATATTCCTTTAAAGATAGAATAGCAGCAGATAATTTAGGCGCCTTAGCGGTCCGTGCACATTTCTTTAAAATGTTTGGCTCAACTCTATACTGACCCTACGGTCGCAGGTTGCAATATACCGTTGTCTACTGGTTTGCCACGAATCAAGTACTAAAAATCAGTCCAAAACATTTCAAGGCATATTAGTAGTATGCCTGCATGAATAAACTTCCTGTAATTGTGAAGTTTGCGATTTCTGAATACCTACAGGTCACGACGTAACCAACATGCAAACAGAATGGTGGTTCGCATGAAATATTGTGCCCTGAGCCAAACAAACTATATAAGGGATAGTGCATAAATATTGATGTTCACAATCTAAAGCATTTCTGAAGTGGGTCACAGCCATATTTGGATAGCTTTTCAGGCAAAAGAATTGCACATTCTAGAGGCTTATAGTCAGTGCTTGATAATATTATTTTTGTGAAAGCAGTCTTGTCATACTTGTTGAATCCCATAGTTTGACTTGTGCTCATTGCTCCAATTGTGTTCAGTCAGAATATACATATAGTTTGAATTGTTAAAAAACATCAATATTTGTATTATATTATATTGGAACTTTGCCCGTTACAGATTGTAATATCAAAGGTCATGGTATGTGCTGTCCTGTCTGGGGAAGTGCATATATAAAAGATCCCTTGCTCCTAATGGAAAAATTTAACAACTTTCCTCTAAGACTTTGTTTCAGAAATTAAAAAATGTTTGACATTCAATAGCTGATAATTAAAAAATTAATGTACTCCAGTTGTTAAAAAAACTAAACTTTTTGGTTGGTTGCATATCAGTCTGTTTCATTTCTTTTAGAATTCTACGAGTATCAGTATGGCCAGTTTTCGTAATCCTGCCTCTGCGTGTACCCGACTGCTCATCCACCAAGCTGACAGTGGAACAATCGGCCGGTTGCGAACCGCTTCCCCGGTGCGATGGAGACGAGAGCAGAATCACTGCGGTTGCCGTGAAGTGGGCACTGTTCACCAGGTTTACCAGACTCACACCATTTCAGGGTCCTCACAGGAGGGAGATAAGAAGCAGAAAGAGAAGAAAATGTCTTACAGTGAGATTTTAAAAGAACAGTTGAAAAGCGTAGAAAAAATGAAGGATGGCATTGCCAGTAGTCTTTCAAATATGCCTGTTGCTACCACCATCACACCTTCCCGAGTGATCGATAGCTTTTACAAAAATATATCTTTTATGGCCCGAGTGCGAAACAAAATAGTGGCTGATATAAGTGCAATTACCGAGGCAGTAAGCAGTCAGGCATCAGAATTGAAGAAGTTTGAAAGGAATTTTAAACGTAAAGTTAAATCGACGAATCAGGCCAACAACGGCGATGCTGTTGATAAACAATCATTCCATCAGTTCATGCAAGATACCAATACCAGCATTGCATCATTTTATGACACCTCGATTGCCGTGCATGCCAAAAACGTGAAACTTCCCGTGACGTCGGATGAAGCAGCCCAACAGATGGTCAAGTCGCCCACTAGTAAAGGTTCAAAGAGCGACGAAGCTAGAAAGAAGTTTCTCATGAAGGAAAACTTTGTTTCAAAAAGCGGCGTTGACTTGCGCACTAGGGCTTTGGTTCATGGCATAAAGTTGGCTTCGTCCACAGCATCCAAGTGCACACGAACTGAAGATCTATGTAAACATCTTCTGAAGCACCCAGAATCAAGAAATACTGCCATGAAGGTAAGACACTGCAGGTTGAGCAGGGCTTTAAATCTCACTCGTTTGGCTGGTTGCACCGAGGGTGCTTTGGTCTATTTTGAGATTAGCAAAGACTTTCTTGTACACTAATTAACAACTGCTGAAGAGTTGTGGCTATTCAGAAATTAACACTCAACATTTCACTGGTTGTGTGATAAAATACATATGTATTTTGAAGTCTGCATACATGTTTCTACATAATTTGGGTGTAGGTATTATGGGCATAAGCATTTTAGGCACAACATTTCGAGGGGAGTGGTGCAGGGGTGTACACACACACACACAAACACCTGTCTTGGTAGACATTGTATACTGTACCCATCTGATGTATTTAGCCAAAATGTAAATTCTTCAAGCACACATACTAGATCAAACCAGTTTAATAAATTTTTGACTGCCTTTTCAAAGTAATAAGGTCAGATATAGGTATTACTTTTACGACAGTGATGACAGAGACCACCCTTTGCTTTAAAATTTAATATTAAAGTTTAGCATTTACATCAGTCTACAGGTCATTGAAATTTGGTTTATAGTTGAACCCATGGGTGTTCATCACAGTGCATTTGAAAAAAGTTGAAATTAACTAATTCAACATTTTTGATTAAATACTTTTGCATTCAGCTTAACATCTAGTCATTATTACTTTCAGGAAAAGGTTTTAGGGAGTCTGTTGAGATTTGAGAAATCATCTGACAAGTCTCTTCAGTCCGTGGCAAGAGAGGCGCTGGCACTCGTAGGTTACGTGGGCCCAGTCAAAGGTCAGGGCATTCGACTGCTGGCTATTGATGGAGGCGGGACAAAGTAAGTTTCTAGTTATACAGCATAACAGGACCCGTTCTGTGAAGCTATGGTAGCGCTTAGATCATCTTAAGTGCATAAGGTATGTAGGCACTTATGGTGATCTTAGCACTAAGTGTGTGGTATTTTAAAATAATGTAAGATTTGACAATTAAAGTCTTGACATAACTCACTGAGTCATGGGAATACACGGAGCCAGTACCAGGAAAGATGACATAGCTTACTGAAATGACTTAATTTAGCAACTGATATGCCAGGTCCAGGGTAAATAATTTCAGTTTGGTTTGTTATAACAAAGAAAGAAACTTTTTATTTAATGATGCACTCGACACAGTTTATTTACGGTTATATGGCATCAAACATCAAACACACAGATTGAGAGAGGAAACCTGCTGTCACCACTTCATGGGCTACTCTTTTCGATTAGCAGCAAGAGATCTTTTATATGCACCATCCCACAGACAGGTAGTACGTACCACAGCCTTTGGTATACCAGTCGTGCTGTAACGAGAAATAGTGCAATGGGCCCACTGAAGGGGATCGATCCAACACAAACCGTGCATCGAGTGAGCGCTTTATGTAAGAAGAAAAACAAGTCTTTTGGAAATAACCCCCAAAATACTATATTTGTTTGAAGTTTAGAATACAATCGGTTCAGAAATAAATATTACTTAATAAATTCTGTAGTATAAAAAAAGTTCTGTAACTATGGAATCTGATGATTATTTTTGTGTTTGTAGAGGTCTTGTGGCCATTGAATGTATGAAAAGACTGGAACAGCTGTGTGGTAAAGACTTGAATCAGATGTTTGACTACGTGTGTGGGGTCAGCACAGGTGCCCTGATTGCGGCTTTGACCTTTCTATACCGTGTGCCGCTCGATGAGTGTGAAGACCTCTACAAAGAATTCAGTCGCACAATGTTCACGAGAAATAAGCTGCTCGGCACAGGAAAACTAATGTGGAACCATGCCTTTTATGATGAAGAAATATGGGAAAACATTCTCAAGTGAGTTGGTATATGGTATACTTCTATTTAGGCATGAAAAAAAAGGTTGGTCTCTGGTCAGACAAAACTTCCAGAATGGATGTGGAGATGTGGCCTCGTTTGGTTTTTCAATTGCATTCAGAGATCAAACCCGGGACGGACATGCTCGAAACCGTAGTGGTATGTGAGCATGTTAAAAACATTATTCATTCATTCATTCATGCAAAGAAAAGGTGGGTATATTTGATGCTGAAATAAGGAACATATTTAAATTGAAACCAGAATGCACGTCCTAGTTCATGTGCCATGGCTTTTTGATTTTGGCTCGATGTCATATTGCTGGAAATTAATAGAAGCATATGCTGACCAGAGACCAGAATTTTGAAATTTATTTAGTTTGGCCTTATGATTAAGAGTTGTGGGAGAAATGTTCTTAAGTATGATGGAATACTGTGTAGTTCTATTGGTTCCTTTATTATGAACAGATGTGAACAAACATTCTTAAGTGAGTTGGTATGCTATATATAGAGAATACTACATGAGTGGCCATTAATTAGATACCATATATCAAATGAGTTGTTTTAACATATTAATATAGAAAAAGCGATTACACAGGAAATATTATAGTCATGGATGATGAATTGCAATTTTGTATAAGAATAAATATTATTAGTTACTCATTTATGTTTAAATTTAAAAACTGATAATAAATTTACATTGTATCTCAGATTAGTAATTATAAATATATAATGATATATATGTACTGTAAGAAATCTGTATAAATTATTTGTGTTACTTTTAATTAGACGTGAATGTTTGTACTTGTTGTGTTACAGACATGAAGTTGGCCACAAGAGAATGATTGAGTTCTCCAGAACAGCAGGAACAGCTAAGGTGATTATAATTCTTCATACTCTTTAATTAACAGCAACTGTGTGTTAAAAATTAAACATTCATCTTACTATTATCCATATTTCCTTGCAGATGTCTACCGTTTGAATTACATACATGTACATGTACATTTTGAACACCAATTTTTTTAAATTAATATATTCTCTGTGTGTTTTTTCTGTAGACGACTTTTTAATAAAATTTAAATTAAAAAAAAAAACCACACACAAAACATTTGGTAATATTCTGTGTGTTTTCCCTGCAGATGTCTGTCTACCTTTTTAATAATGTAATTTTGAACACAAAAATTAAATTTTTATATAACCTGTGTGTTTCCCTGCAGATGTCTACATTTTGAATAACATGTCCATTTGAAACACCAAAATGTAATTTTGACAGTTTGACATGTTGCTCTACAGATGTCTACCATTTGAATAACATGTCCATTCGGAACACCAAAATGTAATTTTAAATTGTATTCTCTGTGTGTGTTGTCTGTGCAGATGTCGGCCCTCTCTTGCCTCATGAACACCCCGACGATGAAGATGTACTTCTTCCGCAACTACAACCTGCCGCCAGACGTTCACTCCGAGTACTTAGGCAACTGTAACCACGAAATGTGGGAGGTGATACGAGCATCAACAGCAGCGCCGGGCTATTTCGAGTCTTACATCATGGGGGATCTTGTTCATCAGGTAACAGCTGGCAGCATCAGTTTGAATTACTTAGGATGGGATTAGCTAGGGAATAGTCAGGTTTGGATGAAATGTCATCTACTGTTTTATTAAAGGATTGTATGCGTTAAATATTTTCCCTAAACGTGTGGCATGTCATGATGGACTAAATACCTTTGGGGCATTTTACTCCATTTTCAGGGCAATTAATTGAAATAAAAATAATTAATGTGCTTGCTTTATTAAATGAATGGTAAAATAGATAACATGCATATATTATTAATTAATAATATATTTTTTGAATGTTTTATAAAGGCAGTTTTAGAATTAATTATTGAAAAAGGCGTGTTGAATGTTAGGACAACATGATGCTGATTAAGGCAAGATGATGCTACAATATTGAGACAAGCTCAGGAAAACACTAGCTTTATTTTAACACATTTTAACAAAAACATGGAAAAGAAAAACGAAATTAAGACTAACAAATGGGGGAAGTTGTCCTGTTTTATTGGAAACATTTTACTGTACAAAGAACAAAAGAATGGGACACAATTTTGTTACCTTACTAGGCCCTTTTCTATATACATACAATATACATGGTATATATATTACATGGAAAAAAAGAAATAGAGATGCAAGAGGTTACACAAATAATACATCACATACCGTACAGTTAAACTCTTGTTATCACACTGACAAATAATAGACATGGTGGTGTCGTAGGTCCATACATTTGTATGCAGAAAATAGATGTAATGAATATCACTGTGGTGATTTGTTCACAAATATGCCAGCCACGGTTAAACGTGAAGAGTAATACATTTGTCTGTGTATAAGATGGAGGCTTAATCGTGAAGTGTAATACATTTGTTTGTGTATAGGATGGAGGCTTAATCGTGAAGTGTAATACATTTATTTGTGTATAGGATGGATGCTTAAACGTGAAGTGTAATACATTTGTACATTTGTCTGTGTATAGGATGGAGGCTTAAACGTGAAGTGTAATACATTTGTCTGTGTATAGGATGGAGGATTAATCGTGAAGTGTAATACATTTGTCTGTGTATAGGATGGAGGCTTAAACATGAAGTGTAATATGTTTGTCTGTGTATAGGATGGATGCTTAAACATAAAGTGTAATATATTTGTCTGTTATAGGATGGAGGCTTAAATGTGAAGTGTAATACATTTGTCTGTGTATAAGATGGAGGCTTAATCGTGAAGTGTAATACATTTGTCTGTGTATAGGATGGAGGCTTAAACGTAAAGTGTAATATATTTGTCGGTGTATAGGATGGAGGCTTAAACGTGAAGTGTAATACATTTGTCTGTGTATAGGATGGAGGCTTAAACGTGAAGTGTAATACATTTGTCTGTGTATAGGATGGAGGCTTAAACGTGAAGTGTAATACATTTGTCTGTGTATAGGATGGAGGATTAATCATGAAGTGTAATATATTTGTCTGTGTATAGGATGGACGCTTAAATGTGAAGTGTAATACATTTGTCTGTGTATAGGATGGAGGCTTAAACGTGAAGTATAATACATTTGTCTGTGTATAGGATGGAGGCTTAAACGTGAAGTATAATACATTTGTCTGTGTATAGGATGGAGGCTTAAACGTGAAGTGTAATACATTTGTCTGTGTATAGGATGGAGGCTTAAACGTGAAGTGTAATACATTTGTCTGTGTATAGGATGGAGGCTTAAACGTGAAGTATAATACATTTGTCTGTATAGGATGGAGGCTTGATGGCCAACAATGGAACAGCTCTAGCCATACACGAGAGCAAAATGTTGTGGCCCGACGTGCCTTTCCAGTGTGTTATCTCCCTTGGTACAGGGCAGCACCAACCATCGCACGAATACTCCTCCACGAAGTTAGCCCTCAAAGATAAAGTGATGAAGATCGTGGATAGCGCCACAGACACCGAAGGTGAGCGAGTGTACAACAGTATAGTTCAGGTGGTGCAGCACTGTACGAGTGACTCATACGAGAATAACAGGGATGACAAGACATTATGATTTCATTGGTTGCTAAACAATCGGTGTCTCTTGTACTTCTTAACACTGATGTGTGTGTGTGTGTGTGTGTGTGTGTGTGTGTGTGACTGCAGGGCTTTTCGATTATGGTAGCCCC
>JAECMU010043394.1:0-10571 GCA_016106625.1 Dracogyra subfuscus
TAATTACATGGGTGAAAGATTTCCGGCATATGCCGGATTTTCCAAGAATCACAAGAAGCCCTATAGCACCCAGAATGTTTTTCAGGTTTTTCAAAATGTTTAACTTTCACCCATGTAATTAGTTTGTTGGCCGGGCATCGGTAGCATGTGTACCGTAGTCCTAACAATATGAGTGACACTTCAATAGTGATGCTGAGTATATTTAGAAAGTCTACTATGAAGCAGTCCTGACACTGTTGTCACATTCAGTACTCATACAAGTTAGCAATAAGGATACAGGGTTTCTATCTAAATGTTTATAAAATCCACTAGCCATGGGATCAGTGATTTAAAACATTTACAAGCCACGATTACAAATGCACTAGCCCAACTTTACTTTAAGTTAATACAATTTTGCTACATAATAATAATAATCAGATATGATACTTAAAAAAAGAAGAAGATATGTCACCTAAAGAGGGAGAAAGAGCTTAAAAACACTAACGGTGTGTGTGTGTGTGTGTGTGTGTGTGTGTGTGTGTGTGTGTGTGTGTGTGTGTGAATGCTAGATAATATCTAAGATATTCATATAAATTTACAAAATAGACTAAACTGCAACATTTGACCAATTGTTTCCACTAGCCGTCAGGCATGGCAGTAGGTAGTACTTAACCACATAACTTTCGGCTATAGGTCAAAGTTCGAGGTGCACCCAACTTTTGATAGAGAAGTGAACACCACACGTCCTGTGATTGGTTATAAATGTGAGGTTGTTGGTTGTAAAAAATAATAGTTTCATCTGGGTAAAAAAAAAAGTAATTTTATTTCATCTAGTACCAATGTGTCGAGTAGCTTTGTGCTTGAAACATGTATCGCACCTAGGTTAGTCATAGACGCTACCTGTTATCTCAGAAACAAGCAGCTTGACTCCCAATTTTTTCTGATTTGAACACTTGAAGTGTGAGGGGTGGTAGTATTTATATCTGTGGCATTTATGTCGATTGATATGCTGCAGGTAGGAGTTTTATCCCCATATGTTACTATTGTCGTCTATGGGATTTGATGTGGTAGTATACACCCAGTAGTAGTTATTCACTAGCCCAACACTGAATATCACTAACCATGGGAGTGGGGCTACCATAATCTAGAAGCACTGAAGGCTATCTCACATGTGCTTGTCAGCAGACAGAGTAACACAACATTTTGTGGAGGGACATGCTACTTTCTTAACGTAAATGCTATTTATTTACTTAATTAGTTTATTAATATGTTTTGTTTTCTTATTTGTTTAGCTACATTTCAAGAATGACGAATTGTGATCCTTTTCACCATTCTGCGTCAGTATCTTCACTTCCTTCACCTCCCAAGTTCTTGGAGACGTTTTCATGAGCATGATGGGCTATTCGCCTAGAAGCTCCAAGGAGCCGGGTGCTAGTCCTGCTGTCTCAGCCAGTCCACTGGTCTCCCCGACAAACAAGGACAAACAAAATCAACAGCAAGAGAGAGGCTTTTTGGATGCTGCACATCAGCAAGAAAGTGAGTGTTCAGATCCTGTTTTTCAGCAAGAGAGAGGATTCTCAGATCCTATTTTTCAACAAGAACCTAGTCATCAACAACAGAAGGGATTCTCAGATTCTCTTTTTCAGGACAGAGTTCCTAGTCATCAACAAGAGAGGGGATTCTCGGATCCTATTTTTCAGGAGAGAGTTCCTAGTCATCAACAAGAGAGGGGATTCTCGGATCCTATTTTTCAAGACAGAGATCCTAGTCATCAACAAGAGAGTGTATTCTCAGATCCTGTCCATCAGCATGAAAGACGATTTTTGGATCCTTCACAACAACAAAGAACAGAACTACAGAATATTCAGGAACAAGAAAAAGCATTGGGTTATGAGCAGTTGAATCAAGAATCGTGTCTGAAGTCAAAGTCCGACAATATTGCCTTCTGCGATGTTGCTTTGAAACAGCAGTGGTTTGATGACAATGTACAGCAGATGCAACAAAGCATACCAGCATGGCAGAGGCATCCTCAGTTGGCCTATTACAAGCAGTCACCTTCTAAGGACTTACCATCCACTGAACTGAAAGTTGAAAGCGTTCACTATGAAGAGGACAAACCTATGACGGCAACTACACACATGTTGGAAAAGTTTGAGATGGATTCTTCTAAGAAACATTTGTGGGATGTGAGCAGCAGGAAACAGATATTTGACGCGAGAACTCGACCTCGTCTGTGGCGTAGTACTGATGATCGTACATTCCTAGAAACTCCATCGGATTCCAGTTCCAGTAACATTGAAGACAGCAGCAGCAGTCGAGAACATTCACCATTTACTGGTCCAGACTATTCTACTATAGGCCAAGGACAACAGCAGCAGCAGCAGCAGCATCCTCATCACCATTCTCTGGGAGATGCAGTGGAAAAGAGAGACCTAGGTTATCAAGGACTTGTTGTTCTCTCGAGGGAAGATTTTTCAGAACCAGAACAACCTGGCCGGTGTGGTGCGAAATTTAAGAAGCGTTTGCAGGAACGTTATGCCTCCAGCATACATGACTCCTTTCTGGAAACTAGCAAACTACAAAGACCTGTGCAGTCTCTACTGCCAACTGGAAAGAGGATCCACTTATCTGCTCCAGAGATGGACGACAGTGAAATGCTGAAGAGAGACTGTGCAGCTGCTTTGAGTGCAGGGCGGACACAGCATCACAGCTTTCCTGAGAGTTTCCTGCAGCGGACATTCAGTGTGAGCTCTGATACTCAGGAAGATAATGATGTTTTCATGGAGCCCACATCACCAATGTTACTTGTATCTCCTGCAAGAACAACTAAAGCCACACCACTGCAGCAGAATGAACCACTTGACTTATCCAAAGGGCCATCAGGCAGGTATGAATCCAAAGTGACAAGTCCTCACTTATCTCACAGATTAGAAACGAATCCTCAGTTATTGCATGGATCAGAGGTTTGTCAGTTTGACGTGAGTCAGTACTCGATTTCAAACACAAAACTTCAAAACATGGTCACTGAGACGTCGGAAAAAGGTGATTTTATCCATGAGTCCTCCCAACAGCATCCTCATACCTTAACTCTTCCTCACCTACAACAAAATGCTCCTCTGACATCTCGTGACTCAAATATCCCTTATCCCCATCTTGAGTCAACAATGTCTCGAGCTGATTCTAATGTCCTTCAACATGACACAAATGTATCTGATCCCAACACAAATCTTGCTCATCACTCTGTCATCACTCGATCATCATCAGATTCTAGTCTGCCAGAACGGCATGCAGCAGACTCTGAATTGAGTCCTAGCAAGCAGTTCTCGCCAGTGACATTCCGGTCCCCACATCGGCTGCCTTTCTCCCCTCACTCGATCTTGTCACCACAATCTCCCCTGTGTTCAGTTCCCGAAGGAGGAAGGATATTTAACTTCAGTGTTCCGTGTCCCATGGAAGGACCTCATTCAGATTCAGACCTCCTGTCTCCAAGTCCAATGTCTCCACGCTTCTTCACTTTTCCTCCCCATTCCTCTGTATTGAGTTCACTGTCTGAGGTAAACCGCTTGGCCGTATCACCTAGAGCACTCTATCCCACAAGTCCTTTACCACTGGTATCGTTTCCATCAAAGCAGCCATACAGGATGAAAGAGGAACCAAAATTATATTATGAAAAACGGTCACTGTCAGAGTCTGATATGACGTATCTCTGTCCCATCTGCGGTCAGGCATTTCCATCATATGACAATCTAGCCAAGCACATGGCCAAACATTTGCCAACAGAAACGGTACGTGCTGCCGATAACAACAAGATCCATTACTGTAAAGTGTGCAATCGTTCGTTCTCGCGCAGTGACATGCTAACAAGGCACATGCGCCTGCATACAGGCCTCAAGCCGTATGAGTGTGCTGACTGTGGGCAGGTGTTCAGTCGCAGCGATCACCTGAACACACACAAACGAACACACACAGGTGAAAAGCCATATCGGTGTCCACAGTGCCCGTACGCGGCCTGCCGTCGTGACATGATCACTCGACACATGCGCACCCACAACAAACGAACATCAAAGAGGGGTCGGTATCTGGCCGTGCCTGATGCCGAGAGTAGTGAGGTGCGTAAGAGCTCGGTGTCGAGCACCGAGACAAACGACTCACAGCGGACGTGTTCCATCTCAAGCGTGGAGAGTCTTGATTCGGATATCAGTCACAAGAAATACAGCATGGAGTCATCTATAGAGAGTGACCCAGGTCAGAAGGCGGGAGAGTTAGAATCTCAGTGTGATGCATACGTGGAGTTGCATTCTGAACGGAAGTATGTTGTAACTGAGTTACCCCGAGACTCGGATTTGAGCCCACAGACAAAGTCCAGTACTAAGCCAAATATAAGTTATAAATATCCTTCAAGTCCGTTGTCAGGTGAATCGTCAGGAGGTCCCGGCCCAGAAGTAATTATTGTTCCTGATGACGAACACAGTCAGGGCTTTGACACGGAAGGAAGAAGCTCGAAGATTGAATCAGATGTCAAACCCCCATCATTTGACCCTTTTATGGGCTATCGTAAAGTTAGAAATTGGTCTTCAACAAGTCTTGAGGACGGCGAAGATGTTCCGGGAAGACACGACTCTGTGGCTGATGACACTTTCATCGAGGCGGAAAGATCACCAACAGACAAAGCAAGTCCTGAAGGTTGTGTTGTTGAATCCGTCAGTCTTCAGAAGTGCTGCATCAGTTCAGACAATTCTAGTGTGAACATGTAAGTCTATAGTCCTATGTACATAGAGTCCATCGCTACACACATGGATCTGTAGTTTACTTGTTGGTACATACAATTTATGTAGGCCTGTGGTTTACTTGTTGGTACATACAGTTTATGTAGGTCTGTAGTTTACTCGTTGGTACGTACAATTCACGTAGGCCTGTAGTTACTCGTTGACCAGTACATACAATTCATGTTGACCTGTGGTTACTTGTATATATTTCACAACTCCCTAAGTAGGGATACATAGTTGTTACAATTGAACACCTTGGTGTAAGTCATCAGTTGTATTGTTGAACATTGTTTTCAGACAGCTGTGTGAAGATACATGTCTGTATAGTTACCTAGTACCACTATTGTTATGATCTGTTTCAATTATCACAGCCCTTGGTTGCCTCTGAAGCATGTTTTTTGTGTATACTTGCATGTGCATGTAGGTCACCCCAGTTGTGCGTAAATCTTTCACATTTTCCACTTCTCCAAAATTACTTCACCAATTCCAACGAAATCATATGGGAACCTTCCATAATACATCAGTGTCTGCGCTTAACTTTTTTTGGGGGTTGCCATCCGGGCAAGTGGTGAATTCACTTTCATTTTCCCGGTTCTATTTTCACTTGCCTGAAAAATATTTTCTAAAAAAACAAACAATACAGATTATAAGAAAAAACATGAAAAAAATATTTTAAAATCGGTCGTCAGGCGGGCAACCTTACTGTGGGTTTACAGTCGCCCGTCGTTGTTTTCAGTCGCCAGGGGCAATCGGGCGACCATTAAGTTCGAACCCTGGTACATGGTAAAGTTTGCTTTATTTAACAACACCTCTAGAGCACATTGATTTTTATGATATCTTATCATCGGCTATTGTCTTCAAACATATTGTTATTCTGACATTTCTTTAGAGGAAACCCGCTGCTTTCACCGCATAGGCTATTCTTTCCAATAAGCAGCAAACGGGTCTTTTATATGCACTTTCCCACAAACTGGACAGCATATACCATGGCTTTTGATGAACCAGTTGTGGAGCACTGGTTGGAATGAAAATTGGTACATAGACACACACCCACACCTCATCTCCCAATTCAAATCCAAAGAAACCTATATTCTTGTCTGTAAAAAAACCCCAAATAATAATTATTATTATAATATTTAAAAGCCATTGGATGGTTTATCAAAGTTGCAAATTTCATTAATGTTGGGTCCTGTTTCTGCCTGACGAGGGTTGAAGTTTGCTAGGGTTGTATAGGAAAATCCATTTAATCTACAATTTCTTCACAGCTACTCGACCATTTCAAACTAAGTTTGGTGGAAAGCTTCCTTGTCCCATGGAGAATTTGAGTGTTGTGTATTCCATGAGTCTACTGGCCTCAGTGGCGTCGTGGTTAGGCCATCGGACAACAGGCTGGTATGTACTGGGTTCGGATCCCAGTCGAGGCATGGGATTTTTAATCCAGATACCGACTCCAAACTCTGAGTGAGTGCTCCGCAAGGGTCAATGGGTAGGTGTAAACCACTTGCACCAACCAGTGATCCATAACTGGTTCAATAAAGGCCATGGTTTGTGTTATCCTGCCTGTGGGAAGCGCAAATAAAAGATCCCTTGCTGCCAATCAGGAAAGAGTAGCTCATGAAGTGGCGACAGCAGGTTTCCTCTCAAAATCTGTGTGGTCCTTAACCATATGTCTGATGCCATATAACTGTAAATAAAATGTGTTGAGTGTGTCGTTAAATAAAACATTTCTTTCTTTCTTTCCATGAGTCTGGTAGATGACATCAACAATTGACACAGGTTTAAGCCCATGGGCCTCTTGTTAAAAGTAGAATTATTTAATGCAACGGTCCATACATGTAGTTGATCAAATAATATTTGATTGTTCAGTGAGATTACTATCAAGATCACCTAAATTTAGAGCATTAAGTGCATTTAAAATGATGACTTCCTGAAAACAACAATCAAAGATAAGTTCAAATTACTTGCAGTTTATTCATGTGTCTTTTATATCGACTTAAATTAGGTCTCTATAGTTATGCCAATACATGCATTATGGCTTAGTTGATTCACTTTAGTTATTGGCTCTCTCTCTCTCTCTCTCTCTCTCTCTCTCTCTCTCTCTCTCTCTCTCTCTCTCTCTCTCTCTCTCCCTCTCTCTCTCTGCCTCTCTCTGTCTGCCTCTGCCACACACTCACCTATGAAATGAAGTATAAAGTCTGACTTTAAGGGTTATAGAGTGGTTTAGTTCTGTACTTATATTTATAACACAGACTAGCTGCTGTAGAAATGGTATATAATGATTTCCCTAGAAACAAGGCAGTGTAGACCAAACACTTTTGGGGCATTTTCACCATTTTAAGGGTACTTGTTTTTCATTAAAAATATTCAAAAATTAATTGAAAAAAGCATTAATGTAATTTATGTGCTTGCGTTAATAAATGAATGGCAAAAGATATAAAAGGCATATTTTATTAATGAATACCTTTTTTTGTGTGTTTTATAAAGGCAATTTTAGAATTAATTACCAAAAAAGGCTTGTTTAATCTCAGGGCAGCATGGTGCTGTTTAAGGCAAGATGGTGCTAGACTATTGAGGCATGGTGCTACACTATGCTAAAACAAGCCAGTGAAGACACTACTATACCATCATGGCAAATGAATCATTGAATCAAAAGTAATATGTTTTTGTTTTCTAACCATTATTCTCCATGTGAAGAATTATTATAATTATTATTATTATTATTCACAGTCCCTTTATAAATTTCAGTACAGAACAGAACCTCTGTAAACTGGATACCCCTTTCAACCATATTTTTAACTTGGTCCCATGGGTATCTAGATTTAGAGGTGTTTCAGTGTGTGGGTGTCTGAGATGAGTTCAAGAGAGGAAGAAAGGAAATGTTTTATTTAAGACACACTCACCACATTTTATTTACAGTTAATTGGAGTCAAACATATGATTAAGGACCACACATATATTGAGAGAGGAAACCCGCTGTCGCCACTTCATGGGCTATTCTTTTTGTTTAGCAGCAAGAGATCTTTAATATGTGCCATCCCACAGACAGGGTAGTACATACCATGGCTATTGATATACCTGTCGTGGTGCACTGGCTGGAACAAAAAGTAGCCAGAAAGGCCGACTGACAGGGATCGATCCCAGACTGACAGTGCATCAAGTGAGCACTTTACTACAGGGTAGTACATACCACGGCTATTGATAATAGCATTCATGGTGCACTGGCTGGAATGAGAAGTAGTCCGATAGGCCCACTGACAGGGATCAATCCCAGACCAACCGTGCATCAAGCAAATGCTTTACCACAGGGTAGTACATACCACGCTATTGATATACCAGTCGTGGTACACTGCCTGAAAGAGAAGTAGCCTGATAAGCCACTGACAGGGATCGATCCCAGACCGACCATGCATCATGCAAACGCTTTACCACAGGGTTAGTACATACCACGCTATTGATATACCAGTCGTGGTGCACTGCCTGAAAGAGAAGTATAGCCTAATAAGCCACTGACAGGGATCGATCCCAGACTGACTGTGCATCAAGCCAACCCTTTACCACAGAGAAGTACATACCATGGCTATTGATATACCAGTCATGGTGCACTGGCTGGAGTGAGAAACTGTATACACTGCATCAGCAGATGATTATTCTCTCATTCGGTCTTCAGCTGGAGGTGGGACGTAGCCCAGTGGTATAAAGCGCTCGTCATATGACCAATGCCATATATATATATATATTTATATATACATGTAATGGTCAATAAAATGTGTTGAGTGCGTTGTTAAATAAAACATTTCCTACCTGAACACCAGGTACATGTAGCACTGCATTGCACACTATTTTGTGCTGTGTTATTGGTTCCTTTACATGTAGCTTCCTCAGCTTGTGTTTTTTTATTTTATATTTTCACCTGGTGTTAATTAGTCCATTTTAGTCTCATTGCACTATGTTAGTTTATTCCCCTGAGGAAGTTTAATGTTTTAAAACATAATGTAGGGATTTTTAAGACAGTTTTTAAGACAATTGTAATATAGTTTATACAGATTTAAAATGTTATGCTTCATATCAAACTGACATAATACATTTTTAGACATCAAGACTACATTATTTTAACCACATTTTGTGCTTAACAATGGAATATTAAATTTTGCAACCATGCCAGGGCTCGCGCTGTCAGTAGCCAAATTAGCCAATGGCTAATAAAATTTGCAAGTGGCTAAAATTATGGCTAAGCCATTTTCTGTCTTCTGAGATGGGAACAAACGGTTACATAATCTATCCGACACCTCAAACGTAATAATAATAATACCCAATATTCAATCAGTGTAATAGCGATCTCACCACCGGCAACAAGAAACGGTGTCATACAGAATTCAGCATAGGCCTTATAATGTTTGCTTATTTTAATAATCACAGTTATTAATTTTAACGGCATGCATTCAACATGTATGATGCCGTACCAAATGCCATTGTGAAACAATTTTAACATACCACTTATAAAGCTTGCAGAACCTACAGGTAAATTAAATATTAAATTAGAGTCCATTACAGGTGCTAACTCAAGGTTGCTTCGAACTGAAATTATTTCTTAACTAGCTTTGGAATGTTAGCTAAATGTCTACAAAAAAAATAGAACTAAATAATTTAATTTACTACAGTGTATAGTAAAAGAATAAAAGAAAGGATAAAATAAAATATTTGGTGGATGAATTATGAAATTGGGAGTACTCAACTTAGGTGGAAGGGACAGGTACAGTTAATAAATAACAATAATTAAAGGGACATACCCTAGTTTTAACCCGTGAAAATTAATGCTAAGTTTAGTTAATCTGTAACACACTAGGATAAATTACAATTGAGTGAAACATGTGTCTGTGACTTTGAAATGGGGAAATATACCCTCAGAAAATAGACTAAAACTTGACAATAACTGTTACTTCTCAGATGCACATGCGTTTTTAAAAATATGATAAATGTATTTTGTGATATTAAAAACATCAGGATGACCAAAAGCACTTCAAATGTACAGAAATTGATAATGTAAATAATACAATCTAAGCAAAGTATGATTTAAGTTGTCACAAAAGTTACAATAGTCATAAATATGTGTTATTGTTTAAAAACTAGGGTATGTCTCTTTAAAGTCTGTTGTTACATGTTGATCACTTAGAAGCTAAGTGCATTTTTCTGAATTTTCCAGATAAAACTAAATATTCATTCATATGCACATTTGTTCCACTGTTCCCCTTCCCTACTTGGACACTATTCAATAGTTTCCCCCTATTTTAAAGATACCATGTGTCAAGTCATTGGGAACTCTTCCAGATTCTTTGCCTTTAAACTGGTGAACTACATCCATACTACATTACCTAAGTTAGCAGTCACAGCAATCCAATATCAAAGATGTAAAACAGAAATGGTTAAATAATAAATTATTTTTCTGTCCAGTCAAGTTTTAAGAATAAATTATGTGGGTCTCTTCAGGGTATTTAATTGTGAAGTTCCTCTGTGGTATTAAATGTGTTTTGTTTTTGTTTTGTCTTTTCAAACACTTGAGTGGTTTTATGATCTCAATCTTACTACACAGTTCACTGGGTGAGAGTTAATTCACACATGGCCCCTGATAAGTCCTCATTGTGACCCCGATACGTCCTCATTGTCACCCCGATACGTCCTCATTGTCACCCCTGGCCCCTGATACAGCCTCATTATGACCCTGATATTCCCTCATTGTGATCCTGATACGCCCTCATTGTGACCAGAGTATGGATGAGAGTTAATTCAGACATGCCCCCTGATATGTCCTCATTGTGACCCTGATACGCC
>JAECMU010043396.1:11360-24383 GCA_016106625.1 Dracogyra subfuscus
TGTGTGTGTGTGTGTGTGTGTGTGTGTATGTGTGTCTCCATGTGTGTTTGTGTGTCTGTGTGTGTGTGTTGGTGTGTGTGTCTACGTGCGGGTGTGGTGATGTATGTCCTTATGTGTGCCTCTGTCCATGGGTGTGTGTCCGTGTGTTTGTGTGTAATTATATCCGTGTATCCGTGTGTGTGTGTGTGTGTGTGTGTGTGTGTGTGTGTGTGTGTGTGTGTGTGTGTGTGTGTGTGTGTGTGTGTGTGTGTGTGTGTGTGTGTGCCTATATGTGTGTGTGTGTGTGTCCAGGACCGCATCTAGTGGGGTGGAGCAAGGGTATGGGTGATACCAACAAATGGCTAATTACTGGTTTATTAGTGCTTTTCGTCTAGCTGGTGATGGCCTTGTTTTTGTACCTTAGTTGGTGGTGGATTTGAGGTGGGGTTTTTTTTAGGTGGGGTTTTTTTGAGGTGGGGTGTTGTTTTTTTTGGTGGAGTGCGGGTTTTGTCGGGAGTTGGAGAAGTGTTCTTTGTGTGGTTTTGTTTTTGTTTTTTTGTTTTGCTTTGCTTTGCTCTCTGTGTGTGCGTGCGTGCGTGCGTGCGTGTGTATGTGTTACTGGCACCACGCCACACCACCCTCCTCCCCCACCCACGTTATTATTCCTGTCCAGTTACGGCCCAAGTGTCACTGTGTGTGTATATATGTAACCGGATAGATGTTGATAACAAAATACAACTCTTTCATAGTTTCAAATGTTTATCTCAGTATACCAAATGATGAAACCCAGCATGCAGTGCTATCTGTCCTAATGCGTCAAGTTTGTCAGTCAACCATAACCTGTCACGTATTGCACGGGCATCTGGACCCGATGACCAGCCAGCACCCAATCACACCACTCAACTTAATAAAGGCCCATACAACTGATAAAACAATTAACAAATGAATTCATATATAACCAAATGATAACAGTAATCTTGTCAACGGAATACCACACAATCACTTTTAACCATTGTGTGACACCTGTAACAGAAAAAAGTTTGTATTTAATATTAGTACTCTATAACATAAGAGCTAGATAACAAGAACACTAAATATAGCACTGGTTACATATTCCCCTCCTTGTGGAAAATGTCTCCTGCCATTTGGTTAATTCTGGAAATATAAGTAATTCTAGATAGTTAATTCCAGAATCTCGAAAGAAATATTAACATATATTTGAAAATAGATATACTATGATTATCCATCAGGACTGTATAACAGCTCACAGCAATGCAAATAATATTATCAAAATTCAAAACATCCAGGGTATTCATTCTGAAAAACAATAGAAATATTGTTTTAATTATATACATAACAAGTTAAATACGCATTACAACTATCTTCTGTGATATGACAGTTCAGCTCAACATCTGAAATGTATGAAATTGCATCCATAGCTTTCTCATCATATCATGTTATTAAAACATGGTGCTCAATACATGTAGCAACATTATACGCAGCCAAAAGCAAATATCAACATATCAACGGTAAACTGTACCTGAACAAAACAAATTAAAACAATTTATGTACAAGTAGTGAAAACAAATGTCATAAAACAAAATCACACAAAAACTTCATCAGGAATGGACACTTGTTGAGTATACATCCACTCTCCATTTCGTTCTGGTGGTTTCCGAGTCCGTTGTGGTCGTCCCTCGGGCTTTATTGGAGTTTATCCCGAAACTTCCTGATCTCGATACTCACTTCCTGGTGAGTCTTCGGGTAAAGCGGCTGATCCATCCGAATCTCGTGTGTGAATAGTAGCACTATTCAGACCTCTGGACAGAAGAAATATCTACAGGTACTGGAAATTCCAAGTTCACTTCAACGGGTGTCTGAACTTCCGGATACAGCTCGACTGATGAAGGGACTGGTGAAAGCACTTGAACTGGTGATGGTGCTTTGAAATGAGATCGTGATGGTCTTGACCTTCGCTGAGGAATACTATATTTAAGACTAGTTTCGGAGTGATGACTTGATTTAGAGGATTCCGAGCTGGATAACGACTCTGCATGCGTCCTCAACTTGACAGCCTGCTATGGTTTAACCTAGCGGTTAAGTCCAGTATTCAATTCCTCACATGGGATAGCATTAAACGGTAACAGCATATTGCGGTGTAGAGTTCGGATGGGCCCTTTTCCAACTTCCCGCTGCACTCTGCACACTGGAATGTCACTATTTGGTATTTGGATGACCAAATAGGGTTCCTGCTCCCATCTGTCAGCTAACTTATGCTTTCCTGTAAAAGCAACCTTCCTCACAAGCACTCGGTCTCTCACTTCAAGTTTCGTTTCTCTGACTTTTCTGTCATAACATTTTTTGTTCCGGTCAGAGTATTTATTCGCATGTCCGGCAGCTGCCTTGTAAGCGTACTCCATCTGACCCTTCAACTTCTGTATGTAGGAAGCGTGATCATGATTACCATCATTCTGTGGTTCTGTACCTAAAAAGATTTCAACAGAAAGACGAGGGTTCCACCCAAACATTAAAAAAATGTGGGGAGTAGCCTGTAGCATCATTCTTTGTAGAATTGTAAGCCTGTACTAAGGGCGTAACATACAATTTCCAGTCCGCCTTTTTATCCTCATCCATTGTGGCAATCATCCTAAGAAGTGTCTGGTTAAGTCGTTCAGCAGACCCATTTCCCATAGGATGATATGGCGTAGTTCTGGTTTTCCGAACATTAGCAAGGTTACAGAGCTCCTTAATGACCTTGCTTTCAAAGTATATTCCCTGGTCACTATGCATCTACTCCGGAAAACTGTAAAATACGATGTAATTTTCATATAAGGCCTTGGCTGTGGTTCCTGAGTGGTATGGCTTGAGCATATCGAGTAAAATTATCAGTTATCACCAATATGTTCTCATAGCCACCCTTCGACTTCTCCAAAGTTAAAAAATCCATGCACACAAATCCCAAGGGCCTTGTCGTCTCAATTGGAATTAATTCAACTGTTGATCTCACTGGAGTCTTCCGTCGAATACAACGTCCACACTGCTCTATCTTTCTACATCTTTCTCAAGACCTGGCCAGTAGAATCGCTGCCTGGCTAAACAGAGTGTTTTCTCCTTGCCCTGATGGGCTGATGATCGGTGCAGTTCTGGCAACACCAACTGTCGTACTTTCTGACCATCCTAAACAATACTCCTGTACAAAATACCATCTACCAAATCAAGCCACTTCCTCTCTCTGGGGTATTTCTGTACTGAGGGCATCTCCCGGTGTATATCTTCTCCCCTGAGAAAATGAGAATTGTTGACTAGATATATCACCCTGGCTATGGCTTTGTCCTTCCTCTGTTCAGCATTCCAATCAATGCAGCTCATTGTATCTTTTGGACCTACCAACTCACCGGCCGAATGAGTGATAGTCTGACTCGATACGCTGTCAGCTAATGGAACTGATGCCAATGCTGCCTGACACACTACCTTCACTACATCAGCAAATATCTGTCTACTGAAGCCATCTGCGTCCGCATTAAGCTTTCCTGCCCTGTAAGATAGAGTAAAGTTGTAGTTCGCCAAAGTTGCTACACACCGATGACTGGTTGCATCCAGCTTTGCTTTTGTCAACACATAAGTTAATGGGTTATTATTAGTGATTACGTGAAAAGTACTTCCATACAAGTAATCATGAAACTTGTCCGTAACTGCCCATTTTAAAGAAAGAAATTCCAACTTATGTGCTGGGTAGTTTCGCTCACTTGGCCCGAGTCCACGACTGGCATATGCAATTACCCGTTCCACACCCTGTTGATTCTGGTATAACACAGCTCCGAGTCCGGATCCACTGGAATCTGTGTGAAGAACAAACGGCAACGAGTAATCTGCATATCCTAAAACAGGTGGTTGTGTCAAACTGTCTTTGACTGTGTCGAATGCTTCCTGTTGTTCATCTCCCCATCTATATTCAACCACTACCTTCGGTTTCTTCTTAGATTTTTTTTTGCAGCTGGGCTATTACCATGACCTTTAAGTAAGAAATTCAACGGTTCCACTATCTTCGCATAATTCATGATGAAGCGACGATAGTATCCAGCAAAGCCCCAAAAATGACGTAATTCCTTAATGTTCTGAGGTACTTTTCAATCCTTTACAGATGATGTTTTCTCAGGATTTGTGGATATACCTGTCTCGGAAACTACGTGTCCAAGATATGAAACAGATGTTTTGAAAAGTTCACATTTAGATGGTTTGAGTTTTAAATTATTAATAACTTTATTAGTAACGACTAAATGCTTATAGTGTGTGTCTGACCTCAGCAAATTACCATAAACACACAACTATACCAGATGACCCAATCATATATCATATTAACTCTTCAATACTAACAGCTGAAACAAAATTTGGCAAAAGTCAGCTAATCTGTATGGTATCTGTTGATTTGTCGTGTTTACCCATCATATGAGCATGCGATTAGTGGGCAAATATGTGGTAGGAAAGCAGAAGAAAAGTATCACCTATGTATCACTATACCATATGTTTTTTTCAATAGCTACAATTTGAAAAAAATCAATAACAATTTCCATCAAATTAAATTTGAATAATCAGCTTTCTTATCCAAAATTCTATACACACACAAACAAAAATATGTTCGACAACCCAACATTTAAATCAACTTCCAAACAATAAAATATTTACTAGTTAATTATTCACAAAGATATGAGAAGAAAAAAATCTTGCATTTACAAGTCAGAAATGATTATTTCCCTTTATTCGGAAAAAAAATCCCAAATGATCACAGATTTGTTTACATATATATATAAACCCAGCATGTAGTGCTATCTGTTCTAATGCGTCAAGTTAGTCAGTCAACCATAACCTGTCACATATTGCACGGGCATCTGGACCCGATGACCAGCCAGCACCCAATCACACCACTCATCTTTATAAAGGCCCAGACAACTGATAAAACAATTAACAAATGAATTCATACATAACCAAATGATAACAAATCACTTGATAAGTAATCTTGTCAACGGAATACCACACAATCACTTTTAACCATTGTGTGACACCTGTAACAGAAAAAAAGTTTGTATTTAATATTAGTACACTATAATATAATAGCTAGATAATAAGAACACTAAATATAGCAGGTATATGTATGTATGTATGTATGTATTGTTCGGAGGGCGGTAAATACAAAAAACATAGGAGCATGCGCTGCACGTGTATTTACGTTTTTACATTTTATTAGTTATGCAGAAAGATAACAAGTAGCTCCCATAAATACTGGAGGTAAATTACGCAAGGGGATTAAATATGACTTGATGGCTTGCATATTCCATTGTTAAATAGGCCTTAATTTCCCAAGGTAGCGTGGTCCGCGCACATGGCGTGCGCACGGAAACGGGTCAGTGACGGCGGGCGTGTCGGTCTGACGTGTCACAGCTCAGGGGATTCTACGTCATTACCTAATTGAAATGAGGCAGGCATTCAGATTAAAAGATATACGGGTTTAATAGCATATGTGGGTTCTTTCAGTTATAATTTAATTAATATGGACACATAGGCTGATGTGAAAGTGGATAAAGAATAAAGTTCTTTTTATTATTTTTATTTTTTATTTTTTGCGTTCATTTATTGTATTGTATATATTCATATCTGTTGTATTATATTGTATTGCGTTGTATTGTATTGTCTTCTGTTGCATTGTTTGATTGTATATATTCTTGTACCGGATGCAAATTTCCGGGCTTTTATTTGATTTAAACTCTTCTCCTTTTTACATATTAAATTAATTTTCACAAAATAGACTGAATTTGATCTAAAATGGTACATTAAAAAAGCACGTAATTGAACAGCATCTTGTCACGTATAAGCTGTTTCACAAACATAAACAGATACTGGCATAGGAACACACACACACATACACACACACACACACACACACAGAGAGAGAGAGAGAGAGAGAGAGAGAGAGAGAGAGAGAGAGAGAGAGAGAGAGAGAGAGAGAGAGAGAGAGAGAGAGAGAGAGAGAGACTTTGTACCAGTAGTGATTGTTTATATATACATATGCATATATATATCAAGTGGATACAGCGATCGATTGAAGTGCTTGGGTCGTGGGATCCAATCTCCTCAGTGGATCCAGTATCTGACTGGGTTGTGTTGTCCTGTCTAAGGAAAAGTGCAAGTAAAAGGCCATTTTAGTTAATGGAACAAAATGTAGCAGGTTTCCTCTAAGACTATATGTCAGAATTAGCAAATGTTTGACATCCAATAGCCGGTCATTAATACATCAATGTGCTCTAGTGGAATCGTTAAATAAAATAAACCTTAAAGTAGATGGTTGTATAAAATACAAAGACAATGTGTTTATTTCAAGTGCAATATTTTGATAGGCCATGTAGCAGGCCATGCGACGGTGGCTGTAATGGCTGAAGTGGATGTTTATTATTTAGAAGACATTCGCTAAAACGAATCAACAAAAGTGCATGCTGAGAATTTAAATGATATTCGTTAAACTGAATCAACTATAGCCAAATCCGTTATCTGCAATCAAGACAGTATCTCTGCACAATACAGAGACGAATAGGTATTTGACAAAATAGAAGTTGATTCCATGAATCTGTATCTAGTGTCCCGTCTATAGGAGGACAGCCACTCCCCAGAATATCGTTTACTGGACAATACTTTTTTTTTTTTTTTTTAACGACGCACTCAACACATTATATTTACGGTTATATCGGCGTCGGACATATGGTTATGTCGAGAAAACCCCCAGTGGTTAGCTGACGGGGATCGATCCTAGACCGACCGCGCATCAGGCGGGCACTGTACCACTGGGCTCTGGACAATACAGCCACACTCCAACTAATTTACTAAATCAAAACTAGTACAGGACAGATCTCATTGGAATAAATACAGCACTCACGTATCACTGATGAAATCAAAGTGTTCCGAAAGGTGAGCATATCCTGCGCCCACCACCCCCACCCACTTCCCCCGATGGCACCCATCACGAGTACTGCCACCATAACTGTCATGTCCGTCACTTCATGTAAAACCATGATCACGTATGCACAAGTTCAAACAATAGCATTGCATCAGCCATCATGTTTGTCAATGATGCATCTTATTTAATAGATATAGCCTCCAAATGCATGCCCCCAGGAGTCCCTGGACATCAGTAATAACCCTGAAGGATCAACAATGATACATAATCAAACAATGAGAATGCTCTAAAACATATTGGAAGTTGTGATTTGTAATCATCACAAGCTGGAGCAGAAGGTATATTACTCGACATAAAGAGAAAATAGACTTGGAAAACTGAAGTTATCCCTTTGTGTCACACAGCTTAGTTTGGAAGCCAGTGTCGCTTTGAATCTCTAAGAATAGACTGATGTATTAAACCGATTTAATACCTTCAGATGTTTCTTTTATTTCTAACTTTTGTTGATACATGATTGGAAGGTAATCCGTATTCCTGCTATTATTGAATGATATAAGGTCAACAATAAAGCGGAAAGTAAAGCCAGAGTCTTTTGTTATGATTTTACCAGGTGAATCAGAAATTCCTATTCATATGCATAGAGAAACACATTGGCGTGTTGTGGAGCACAACTGGTTTCCATGGGGATTCATATTCCTTGACTATAATTCTTAAAGTACGTGTTTATTATTTAAATTAAATTAACAAAAAAGAATCAAGTAACGTACATGTTTAGTATGTAAATGGTATTAACTGAAACGAATCAATTGAAGTACGGATTAGTATTTAAAGGACGTTTAACAGCAACGTCATGATTGTTTTCATCATCAGCTAAAAGTGCTCGATCTTAAGAGGAACGCCACTCCTTTAGGAGATCCATAACAGGATGTTTTCTCCCTCCTGCACCACCTATAGGACCGCCACTCCTTTAGGAGATCCATAACAGGATGTTTCCTCCCTCCTGCACCACCTATAGGACCGCCACTCCTTTAGGAGATCCATAACAGGATGTTTCCTCCCTCCTGCACCACCTATAGGACTGTCACTCCACGACTAGCTTAGAAAACCCAAACTTGTACAGGACAGAGCTCAGTGATATATATATATATATATACTGTGATGGCATGCATTCATGAATTACTGTATCAACAGTGATGATATCAGGTGATCACGAAAGGTGGGCATATTCTTCCTCACTGGTGGCACCCACCTACAGCCATCAAGTGTATTGTTAACATGTACACCATTTTCACCAAGAAGATGAAAAAGTCAAAACAGCGTATTGTAAACGAATCAAACAAAATGCATACCTTAGTACCTCACTAAATTGAATCAATTAAAATAAATACATGCTTAGTATTTCAAATTTTACTTAATTCAATCAGCTAATATACGTAGAAATTATTAGTACTTAAATGACACATGTCTAGTATTTAACTAACATTTGCTGAAGTATATGTTTGCACGTAATGTTTTTTTTTTTTTTTTTTTTTTTTTTTTTTTTTTTTTTAAGTAACCTACATTATTCGCGTCGTGGTCCATATTGCAAAGAATACATGATATGTGTTATATTGACATTCAACTCCATGGAGAATAAAAATGATTTCTGCAGAGACACGTTTTTAATTATTAATATGTTAGTTTGATCGAAGACATTAATGATTCAGCAACTAATTAAGAACCCAAGCCACGCGGCGCCACGGTGGTTGAGTCGATGCCATCGATATTAACTGGCAATAGCATTTGATATAATGTTCACTGCGGCATATTCTCCATCTAGTTGAATAGATATCTATTTTTTTTCTTCATAATAATCATAAATGGGTTGTAGTCGGGCTGTGTATGTGTATTAATTGAAATGTAGTTGAAAGATAGAAAAGATGAGCTGTTTAGTGGTGGGACGGGGGCACGCTTTTCTGCTATAATTAAACATAACAATCATATATAATTATATATTTTGGAGGGAAAAACGTTTGTTTTGTTGAACGAGACCTCTAGAGCACATTGATTTTATTAATCATCGGCTATTGAATGTCAAACACATGGTGATTTTGACACAGTCGTAGACAGGAAACCCGCAAACAGGATAGCACATACCACGACCTATGACATACCACTCGTGGTACACTAGCAAGAAAAACAAATAGTCCAAGCGTATAAGTAAGAGATATGTTAACGTTAAAACGCTGCAGTAGCCGGGTCAGGGGCAAATGCCGATGATGGGGACGGAGTTCTAGCTCTATCAAGCCTGAGGTGCTTTGGTTGTAGGATCGAATCCCGTCGGTGGTTTGTTTTCTGTCCCAACCAATGCAACATAACATGTATATCAAAGGCTTTAGTATTTGCTATCCTGTCTGTGGTATGGTGCATATAATGTAGTAAATTGAAAAATGTAGCGGGTTTCAGCTCTAAGACTATATCTAAAAATTATCAAATGTTTGACAACCAATAGCCGATTATTAATAAATCAATGTTCTCTAGTGGTGTCGTTAAAACAAAGCTTATGTTTTAACGTCATCTGCGAGCACTAGTAAGCATTATTTGAACCTTTTTCTTGGGTATCGGATTGGCTAGCACTTGCAAGCAGTACACTGAATTCTGGACAGACATAAACAGGACATTTACTATAATTTAAAGAAGAAGACGAATAGGGCGAGATAGAATATATATGAATCACGTTTGCTGCTTTACTGCACAATAAATTATCTGAACTGGCTTACCAAGGATGGATTGGATCATCGATTCGTTTTCGCACAAAGCACTTTGACATAACAGTTTGGCAGTCAAGATTTATATACTGTTACATCATAACTGATTATGTTTCTTTCTGTACAGAAGACAGCAAAGGACTCAAGTATAATATAGCTGATGTCTATGGAATCAGTTAAGTTCAATGGGTATGAGGTAAACGATCGTGTTCTGTTAGATAGATCACTGACATCTACACTACTTTTACATTATTCTTTGTTCGTTCCTAAATGAAAATAACTTGGAACAGTCTTGTTAGTTTTTCATAAATAAAATAAAGCTAGTAGGGATTCTCTAGGTAAGTGATAGAATAATTTGTCATATCTCATCAGCTTCGTTAACGCCATAGTATACTGAATAGGTAGTACTAAACCAAATAACTTCCGGCTGGGTCAAAGTTCGAGGTGCACCCAACTTTTGACAGAGATGCGAACACCACAAGTCCTGTGATTGGTTATAAATGTGAGTGTGTTGGTTGTAAAAAATAATAGTTTCATCTAGGTAAAAATAAATGCAATTTTATTTCATCTAGTACCAATGTGTCAAGTAGCCTTGTACCTGTAAAAAAAAAAGTACTTGAATTTTCTGCGGAACTAGGGTAGTCATAGAGGCTACCGGTTATCTCAGAACCGAGCAGCTTGACCCCCAATTTTCTCTGGTTCACTTGAAGTGTGAGGGATGGTAGTATTTATATCTGTGGCGTTTATGTTGATTGATACGCTGCAGGTAGGAGGTTTAGCCACATATGTTACTACTGTCGTCTTTGGGATTTGATTTGGTGGTATACACCCTAAAGGAAAATCAAAGGAATATTTGTTTAACAGGTCGTATTATTTTTTAAACTATGGCTAATTTGTGTTTAACGAGAGAGAGAGAGAGAGAGAGAGAGAGAGAGAGAGAGAGAGAGAGAGAGAGAGAGAGAGAGAGAGAGAGAGAGAGAGAGAGAGAAGAGAGATGGATAATGAGAGAAGAAAGTAATAAAGAAAAAGAGAGAGATATATAGAGAGATAAGAAAATATGTAAGTGGGAGAGAGAGACGGAGACAGGGGATTGAGTGAGAGAGGGAGGCAGAAAGAACGAGAGAAAGAAATTTGGGGAGGTGAAAACAATATTTAAGAGGGAGAGGAAGATATAGAGACAGATGAACAAGAGAGAGGGGAGGGTTGAATGAAGGGAGGGAGAGAGAGGAGGAAGAGGAAAGGGGGAGGACCACTGCCATTATAAAGACGTGTACAGAGTAGGTTATTGCACAACGTCTTTGTATAGCTGTAGAATGCAGTGTCACTATCATACAATAAACCACTGTATTAGGAAATGGTATGCCCACCATTGCGGAGCGCGAGGTTCTCGGGTATTCTAGGATGAGCCAGATCTTCATCTGCCAGTAGCTCCAGCCCGTCAGTCCGTCCAAGTTGACGGACATGGCCTCCTTGTAGAGGCTTTTGTTGAACGAGTCGAGGATTCGTTGGTTCTCGATGTACGACCTGTAATGCCGCCAGCAGCATGCCCGGATCTCGTACTCGTTGATCTGCCAAAAGTCGAGTTCCCGCTTCACAACGGCGCCACACACCTCCAACGGCACGTGCAGCTCTCCTGGAGACGGAAAACACATACGTTATATACTAGTATACACACTTAAATCCTATTTGAAAACAAAATGTGTATACCAAAAGGACAGGTGTTTAACGACAGCCTGGCACATTTTAAACTACGGCTAATGTTTGATTCTGTATCTTGGTCCTTTATCGAAAAAGCATTAGCTATATTTAATTTTAAAAGTTCAATAAAGAGTGGATTAAAATATTTAACAAAAATTCAATGTCCAGTTTATTACAAAATGGTTATTTATCAGAAACTTTCAAATTAGAAAGAGGTTGCAGACAAGGTGACCCCTTGTCGCCATATATGTTTCTTATTTGTGCTGAAATTCTCGCAATTTTGGTTAAGAATAAAACAAATATCAAAGGCATTACTATTAATGGTGAAAAATATCTCATTTCTCAATATGCGGATGATGCTACATTCACTCTTGGTGGATCTCCTGAGTCTCTGTACAATACAATGACATTACTTGATTACTGTTCTGAGATCTCCGGTTTAAAAGTAAATTACTCTAAGTCAAAAGCCATCTGGATAGGTAGCAAAAAATATTGTAAAGATGTCTATTACCATACACGTTGAAAATTGGAATGGGATGAAAACCAGTTTACTTTGCTCGGTATTAACTTTCCTATAAATTTAAAAGATATTATAGCATGTAATTTTGCCTCTAAGATCAAACAAATTCTGAACTTGATAAAACTGTGGTCATTCAGAAAACTGACGGTCTTAGGAAGTTACAATTGTTAAAACTTTATTAATACCTAAAATTACGTATCTACTAATGTCATTACCAAATCTATCAAAAAACAATTATAAATAATTTAAATAAAATATTTTTCCAATTTATTTGGCAAAATAAACCAGAAAAAATTAAACGAGAATTTATTAACTCAAGATTATAAATATGGAGGTATAAAAATGCCAGATATACAACATGTAATAATATCCTTAAAATTATCATGGATAAGAAGACTTTTTCTAAATAATAATAAATGGGTCAATTTATTTAAATCTACTACTGGTTTAAGTACTAGGGACGTAATTACATATGGGGACTATTTCATTATATTTCGAAAAGAAAATATCAAAAACTGTTTTTGGAAAGATGTATTACTCATTTGAGTATTATTACAAGAAAAACAAAGTCTAAAAACTACAGAAGATATACAAGGACTGAATATTTGGTATAATACCAACATCTTAAAAAGTAACAAACAGTTTCTATATAATGAATATATAAAAAAGGAATACTTTTCATAAACGACATACTCGACAATGAAGGGAATATTTTGGTATTTGAAACGTTTAGAAGAAAATATGACATAAATACTAATTTTTTAAATTATGCATCATTAGTAAATGTTGTAAAAAATGTCCTGCGTTCATTAAACAGTATTAATAACAAAACATTTACATCTGTTCAAATTCCAATTTTACCTTTCAAAATGAAAAGTATACTTAACACAAATGCAGGATGTAAAAATCTGTACAATATGTTGAATGGGAGAAATAGTTGAATCGTTTTGCTTGAAAATCGGAGAATTAATTGATATGATACTACTTTCTTCAATGTCATAACTGCACATTTTGTTAACCTAAAGGAAATCTGAGCTTGCTTGGATATACAAAAACTTCAACAGAACTAGAAAACCAATCGTAATCTACAATACGAGTAAATAATACATGCCTCTTTCTCTCTTTTTTAGTTTCTG
>JAECMU010043396.1:24447-34766 GCA_016106625.1 Dracogyra subfuscus
CTCTCTCCCCTGTCCCCCCTCATATCAAAACCATTATTTTATGTAATTTTTAAAAACACATTCTAATGTATGTAACCAGAAGTTGTTTCAGTAGTGTATGGTAAAATCTTCAACACTTTTAAACATTGCAATTTAAAATGATCTATTTAATTATCTATTTAACAAGAATGGAAACAAATATTTAAATATAATAATTAACTTTCATAATATAAGATGTATGAACGTAAATATGTGTATTTGTATGTGTATGTGTATGTGTGTGTATACATGTATTTTTGTAAGGCAATGATTCAAGGCTCCCCAACCTTGACACTGTCAACTGATCTGGGGGCAATAAAAAAATATTTTTTAAAAACCCGGCTAACTTGAGAAAGGACATCCCCTGCCACTATAGTGGTGCTCATAGATAAAACAGTCCACACATTTAAAGTTGCATGAGAAAAATACAGAGAGAGAGAGAGAGAGAGAGAGAGAGAGAGAGAGAGAGAGAGAGAGAGAGAGAGAGAGAGAGAGAGAGAGAGAGAGAGAGAGAGATTTAGAAAATAGAAGAAGGCAGATAGGAATGTTTGATATGCTCCTTGTCGCAGGCAGGACCCGGATGTTTGAGATATCGGTCGCGGGGTACTGGTTGGAACATGGTAAAACAGGACACGGATGTTTTAGGTATCTATCGTGGGATACTGGTTGAAACAAGGTAAAACCAGGATCCATATAGGGCGATTGATGTGGCATCCCACGTTTGCATACACGCCGAATGTATTTCAACTGGTGTAGATTCAAGTATTGATTATAATCGAAACATTTATCGGTGAAAGTGGTTTACACCTACCCACTGAGCTTTGCGGAGCACTCACTCAGGGTTTGGAGTCGGTATCTGGATCCGAACCCAGTACCTACCAGCCTGTAGACCGATGGCCTAACCACGACACCACCGAGGCCGGTTCTGACACATATTACTACCAATCACATTCACAGCTGTAAATATTTGACTGGGCACTTCGCACTTTAACAAGGAACTCCCTTCTCTCGTACCATGCAACCTATAATGGTGGTGGTGGTACATGCAGTTTCAGGCCGAGTTTTGTCAACTTAAACCAGAGTTTCTCGTGAATAACACTTCCTTACTGTAGTCTATGAATGTTAACTCAATGTGTTCATTAGTAAGGTATGTAGAGCACAGATGGCATCAACAGTACGAAAACCAGACTTGAATCCAATCTGAGCATCTGATACAATATTAAACACTGAACTTGCTTTAAGTAGTCTATTATTAATGACAGTCGTGGAAAGTTTTGACAAATGACTCATAAGGGTACTTCTTCTATAACTGTTGACCTCATTTTTACCTCATTTGTTTTGTACGCAGGAATAATAACCCCATTAGTCCTGTTTTCGTGATAAAAGCCCAACCACTTGATCTACGTCACGACAAACGGTAATTATAACGATCGTGATAATCATAGATGTAATAATCATGGTAATGACAGTGACGGTAAGGGGCGCCGTGGTTTACAATATGAAGTAGTGGCGCTGATTGCTATAGTTGTCATAGCAATTAACAATACCAGTTTCTAGGATGCCCCGACTTAAAACCTTACAGAAAATTGAAGTCAAGTTGCACGGTGGACATACTATGAAAACATTTTAAAGTTAAAGTTAATTTTGTTTAACGATACTAGTAGAGCACATTCATTTATTAATCATCGGCTAGTGGATGATTCATTTTATTTGAATTTATTTTCAGGTTCAAGCACGCTGTCCTGGACACACAATTCAACTATATGGCTTTCAGTCCAGGATAGTGTGTTAGTTATTAGTGAGTAGTGGATACTAAACATTTGGTCATTTGAACATATACTCAGAGAGGAAACCCGCTTCATTATGTTATTAATTATAGCAGGGAAGCATGCCTGTCCACCTCCTAACTGCCCACCGTCTCTACATTTCCAATACATGTATATATGACCAATCTCGCTAAATAAAACGTTGGTTTTGATTTCAATTAATGCACATACACAATATGAACTCGACAACAACCCACGGACAATTATTGTGAATAAGGTTCTAATATCTAATTACCTACATCCTAGACCGACCGCGCGTTAGACCAGCGCTTACCACTGAGCCAAGTCCCGTCCTAAGAAGACATAAAATACTGTTTAATTAGATTGAGCATACTGTTACTAATGAAACAAATACAGATGTCACCTATATTTGGCGGTTTATTACAAAACGCTGGGTAAATAGCGTGTTAAAGATCATTGAGAATGAAGTTGGAAAAGCCAACAGTTTTCGACTTCGTGTTTTGTCCTTCAACAGGGCAACTAACCTAATGTTTTACTGACTTTTCTGGTATTTTCATTTTAAGCGCGCGAACTCCCCTTTCAAAACAATAGTTTAAAGCACGCGAAAACCCCGTTTTCAAAATGAAATTTAAACAGCGCCATGTTTGACATATTTAAAAAATAACAACAACCAAAGAGATGCATAACAATAAAAAAAATTGTATTATTTATTGGAATGTTAAGTCTTCAATAATAAAAGTATAAATCAATCCAAATAAATGGCAGAATTGTTTTACTTCCTTTTTAGGCATAGGCCTACTTTATGGCTTGTGTAGTAAAGAATGTTAAATATATTCATCAGTGTAAAGTTACTATACCTAGTACAACTATTAACAGCATTAATTCCTGAATTCCGAATATGGGTTAAAAATTCCTGAAAGTTGGTCTCCCTGCTTCAAATAACACTAACGAATAACGTTATTTTCTGATGGAGGATTTAATCACGTCCAGTCTCGTGTAGCCCACCCATGGAATCACGGACATGTGTTGGGTACATGGTCTTCCTTTAGTTTAACTAGCCACGCTACGGTTCAGTATCACCACAGTGCACCAATCTAATTGAAATACCATATGATGAACTTAATCAAATTGCTTTTGTTATGGTAATTTGACAAACAGTAGCACACAAATGGGAACATATCGGTCAACAGCATAGTGGTTGCTGACCAAACAAATATCGACACGCAGTGTAATATACTGGAATTGAAATCATTATGGGACGAAGAAACCAAAATGCTAAAGTATACCTTTATTATTTCTTTAAACGGAATTGTAAAATGTACTCGTGAATGACTGACATGATTTCTAAATACGAAATACCAAAAGCTGTATACGAATAAAATAACTGATCATTTAAATAAATAGTAAAACATCTTGACCATTTACAGGAATGAAAGGATGAATGTTTAAAGACACCCCAACACAAAAATATATCCGTCATCGGGTGTCAAACAGTGGTAAAAATCATTTACAGGAATGACGGGAATAATAATTTTATTTGCAAAGAGGAAATACAATAGGTGCGTGTAACTCAAATAAAGTGTACTGCTAATAAACGTTTTCGCTGAAGTTAACACTAATTTTAGGCTAGAAATACCCAATATCTGCAGCTTTCTACTCACTATACCCACGCCCATCTCTTTACTCTTCTCCTTTTGGACCCCTTTGTTCAAATCTATGTAAGTCTGTGGTATTTAAACAGGTATCCGCATATAAAATGTATGGAGATGTCTTAATATAGGCTAAGCCTGTTGACCAAGCCCAATATGCTTTTGTACAATAAATATTGTCTAAACAAAAAATGTATAAAGTGTTAGTTACCTCGATTATAAAACGAATATAATGTTAACCTACAAATACACGCGCGCCTTGACCTTAACGAGACCAGTAAAGTGCTGTGCACCGTAGGACTCTTGTCACGTTCCCTTCATAAAAACGTCTGCTTGTTTTCAATAAAGCAGCTCTTAATTGCGGCGTCAGAGCGCGACTGTTACATCACTGGAGGAAAGCATGGACATCGATCCTTCACGACAAAGAACAGTCAGCTAGTGAGCCTACAAAAAGGCGTCCACGGGCCTCAGTGAGAGTCGCCGCGTGCTCTCGACGCCCATGCGCTTGCAGGAGGTCGGCTTGACCGCACGTTGTGCACTGTCAGAGAATGATGATGATGATGGTTCTAATAGACTAAATCAATTCCTATGGCCGATAATGTTAACGTTTGCTTAAGCAAATTAATGTTAATAACGTTTGTTTTGTTTAACGATACCACTAGAGCACATTGGTCTGTTAACCGTCGGCTATTGGATGTCAAACATATGATAATTTTGACAGTCATAGAGAGGAAACCCGCTATATGTTTCTATTAGTAGCAAGGGATCGTTTATATGTACCATCACACAGACAGGGTAGCACATACCACGGCTCTTGATATACCAGCCGTTGTAAACTGGCTGGAACGAGAAATACCCTCAATGGGCCTACCGATGGGGATCGATCTTAGACCGACCGCTTATCAGGCGAGCGCTTTTCCACTGGGCTACGTCCCGCCCAAAAATGTATATAAGAAGCGTATCAACACACGCAGGCAGTAGACCAATAAAACGTGTGGCACCTCATATCTACCTGCAAGAAAATGGGAGGGCGTCACATACCACATTTTAATTGATGTTTTTGTTATTAGCGACCGACATTGTTGCTGACACACATTAACAAAGTAAAGTTTGTTTTATTTAACGACGCCACTAGAGCACATTGATTTTGTATCTTATCATCGGCTATTGGACGTCAAACATATGGTCACTCTGACACTGTTTTAGAGGAAACACGCTGTCGCCACATAGGCTACTCTTTTACGATAGGCTGCAAGGTATCTTTTATTTGCGCTATTCACAGGCAGGACAACACAAATCATGGCCTTTGTTGAACCAGTTATGGATCACTGGTCGGTGAAAGTGGTTTACATCTACCCACTGAGCTTTGCGGAGCACTCACTCGGGGTTTGGAGTCGGTATCTGGATCCGAAACCAGTACCTACCAGCCTATACACCGATGGCCTAACCACGACACCACCGAAGCCGGTTCTGACACATATTACTACCAATCACATGCACAGCTGTAAATATTTGACCGGGCACCTCGTACTTTGACAAGGAACTCCCTTCTCTCGTACCATGCAACCTATAATGGTGGTGGTGGTGGTACATGCACTTAATGCATTGATTAAAGGAATCTTAAACAGGCCGTGTTGCGGAGAAAGGTGGCGCTGTAAGTTGTGCTCTATGCTGGATAAATCGTGACAGAATCTCGTTCGAGGAGAGAGTTCCTGCGAATGTCGTCCAATTCTCTGCTAGATCCAAGTTTGCGTTAGGTCACTATCCTTACATTCAGTCACCTCGTGTTGATCCACGTGTACGTATTTCTCATCGATTTCGGTTCGGCCGGGGGTTTCTTTTTTTTTTTTTTGTGTCGCTCGCTTCTTGTTTCCACCCTCCAGGCGCCTACGTAATCCAGCAAAACAAATTTTACGTGTTCTTTTCATTCCCTTCTGTTTTATTGTTTTCGCAACGCTGATTCTGTTTATCCGAGAATTGTTTGCGTTATCTCAGAATTTTGTAAAGCTTTCTATACACACAAAAACATTGTGCATTCGTCGGAATGGCATAAAATAGATTAGTAAAAGCAAAAGTAAAGGAAATTGTCATGCACGGGGTTTTTTCATCTGTTTTATAGTTTTCACCACGTTGATTCTATTTATCCTAGAATTGTTTGAGTTATCTAAGAATTTTGTAAACACACTATATACACAAAAACATCATGAATTCAGCGAACTGGAATAAAGTAAATTACTACGGATTTGAAAAAACCCTAAATGAATGGATACTGACATGCATGTTGACGATTATACCAATCAGTTAGTCTGTTTATTTTAACAGAGCTGTAAACAGCCATTGGCTAAACCGGAACAAATAAGTTGATTTTAGTACAGTCAATATAAGACTACTTTATTTTGTGGAAAGATTCCAATATAATACGCTCCCATTATGTTGATTATAATGCTTTGTTTTGTTTGGGGTTTGTTTACTGTTAATGCTGTTTGTTGTTTGTTTATTCTTATTTTTTGGTGATGATTGCGTTGTGGGGTGGGGTTTTTTTTAGGTTGTTTTTTTAAGGTTTTTGGGGGTCTTCTTGCTGCTGCTGTTGTTAGTTTGGGCGGCAGTAGTGGTAGTGGTGCTGGCGGTCTTCTTCTTCTGCTGTTTTTCATTGTTTGTTTTTTGTTGGGTTTTTTAATGAGGAGAATGATTAAAAAAACACACATTCTTGCATAATAACGCATTCAAGAATCATTTCTAACATTTCATTTGATCAGTTCCAGCTCAGTTTTTTGTTTGTTTGTTTGTTTGTTGTTGTTGTTTGTTTGTTTGTTTTGTGGTTTTGTGGGTGGGTTTTTTTTGTTGGGGGGGGGGGGGGTGTACTACAAATTAGTTAATTTAAAAACACCTAATTAAATAACATAATTGCATATTGAAGAATTGTCACGGACAAGAAAGAATCGAAATGCAATGTGGCTATATAGATGAGAACACAATCACTAATCTACTCGAACGCAACGTATGTCCCAAAATAAGCAATGAGTCGACCTTCAGCTTCAAGAAGTAAACTGGATTTAGAATTTCATTGTTTCGGTCATGTTACTTGAGCAACCAGCGGTTGTAATCAGCCAGAATTGGAATTAAGATGAGTTTTAAGACGCGAATTAAGTTCTTAACCTAATCAACCGATCAACATTAAACACACAGGGAGTTGTGTTGGAAAAGAATTACAACAGGCTGTTTAGCGATTGACTGATCGATCTCCGTGGAAGAAAACAGTCAGCCGACTCTGGAAGGATCAAACAGTGACTAGACTTAGGGGAATGCCATTGATGGCTTTAAGCTAAAGATGTATTGGGAATCGCCGATGTCAAATGTCACAGCGACCCGCGACGTTTACCGTTAAAGAGACAATGACGGGTCCAAATGAGGAAGAAACGAAATACGAGTTTCGGTAATGAAGTCGTAATAACAAAAGGCAAGACTCATTTGAGTTCAAAGTCTGGCTGGAACGCTTTCATAATGCAACCAGACCATTTTAGAAACGCAAAATGCAACATAAAGTCAGATATTCCGTTTCTAACAGGACCAGTCTGATTAAAATTAGCTCTACTGGTAGAGTAGATCTAACAGCAGTGCATGGACTCCCATGTCCAGGTGACATTTCATCTATAAATAACAATGTAAATATCTATCAATTACACGTCGCCTTTTATAGCGTTATTCGGGAGCACACAAATTCTGAAAATATCGGGTGAGACGGAGTAAAGTGCAGTAATAAACTCCGACTTGTAAACTAGTATTAACAGATGTTATGGCATTTGTCGGTATAATATGGTATACAGTCTTTTTTATTTGACTAGGACTTGTTGATTCCAAAAATGCTGTATATCAAGGTGAATGTTGTGTTTTTAACCCCCTAAAGCCCCAAGACAAGATGATCACCAATCTTTCTAATTGATTTAATTACTTCTCAATTAATTGAGATATAACAATGATCTAAGACATTTTTCTGACATACTAAGCACCCAGGAATTCAATAAAAACAAATTAAACTATATAATATCAAGGTTTTATTAATTAATAGGAAAGGTCAAGGTCAGTTTGCAAGGTGGCTTCTAAATACAACAAGACATTGTTTCTCTCTATAAACGTGTAATTTGGCCTTCACTGTAGTGTAGTGTTTTGGATAATTTATGAAATTAAGCACCAAAGTATAACAATGGATTAATAACTAACACTGAAAATATGTTATTCTATTTTTGCAAAGTCACCAAATGCTAATGCACTTTGTAGCTTCCCTAAAGCAACAACTAATGCCTGCCTGGCCATCAATTATAAGTGTTGCATCATAAGGGATTTCTAAGATCGCTAGACAAGATATGTTCTTTGTTAGTTTTTTCCGTAAGCTCTGATTGATGTTCTGTGCGAAAACTACCATCCATCTGTGCAAGTGACAGAGGTACTGGCAGAAGTTCGTGCTTTAGTAAGGTTTTCAAGTCAAAATGTCGACCAACTTCAGAGACAATGAGTAATCTTTGCAGGATATACCGGTCTGCTTCTAATGTCTTCCCCTTAGGAAATTATAAATGTTGGAAAATGTCAGTGACTTATTCTTTTGCAAAGGATCTCTGAACTGTTTTCCAATTCTTCAACATGCTCCTGCCCTCTGTGTCTTGCATAAAGCAACGACTCGTTTGTTGTCTGGTCCTACGTTGCAATGCTGCACAGTGTTGCATCATCATGTTCAACGTCTTGGGACACACCTAAAGTGTTTATAACCTGTGTAATTATTTCTTCATCTTCACAATCAACGACTCGTTTGTTGTCTGGTCCTACGTTGCAATGCTGCACAGTGTTGCATCATCATGTTCAACGTCTTGGGACACACCTAAAGTGTTTATAACCTGTGTAATTATTTCTTCATCTTCACAATCAACGACTCGTTTGTTGTCTTGTCCTACGTTGTAATGCTGCACAGTGTTGCATCATCATGTTCAACTTCTTGGAACACACTAAAAGTGTTTATAACCTGTGTAATTATTTCTTCATCTTCACACTCTCTCTGTCTCCGGCTCTTGGTTTCTTTGTGGACTAACGAATCATCAAGTGCAAGATCATAGGGCTGCCTAGAGATTGCTGCAATCTGTGCTCTAAGGTTAAATGATAAAACCCTTCTACTTAAAGCAGATATAATATTTGTTATTCAGCCTCCTCTCTTATCAGTTCCATTCAGATATGCATGAGAGTGATCAGGATCACTTCTTTGAATCTGGAATTCACCAACATCACTACAAAGTTTCCCTCTCTGAACTTCTTAAGAACACGATTTGTATGCATATCTGCCAGAAAAGAGGTATCTACTTAGATTCACAGTTGTTTTTGGACAAAACTCCAATTCCAGTTGCGGAGGAGACTAAATTTCTGGGGGTTATATTTGACAGGAAACTATCTTTTGTGCCCCATCTTAAATATATTAAAAAGAAGGGCTTAAAGACTGAATATTTTAAAAGTTATTGATAATACAGAATGGGGATCACACCGAAAGGTTATGCTCCGTTTGTATAGATCTATTGTGAGGTCTAAACCTGATTATGGATGCATTGTGTATGGGTCGGCACGCAAGTCTTACTTGCAATCTGGTAGATAGGATCTAGCAACTGCAAGTAAGACTTGCGTGCCGACCCAATCAGGGACTTAGGCTTTGTCTTGGTGCGTTTCGAGCATCTCCTGTTGAGAGTCTGTACGTTGATGCACACGAACCTTGTTTGAGTGTTAGACGTGCAAAGCTTTCTCTGCAGTATGCTACCAAGATTAAATCTTTGCCAACACATCCTACACATAATGCGGTGTTTGACAACAAATACAGGAAGCTGTTTGATACAAAGCCAAATGCTATTCGTACATTTGGTCTTCGCATTAAGCGCTTTTTGTCGCTTTCCAACATTGATTTAACTGACATTTTTGGAAACTCCTTCATATTTTGTTTTACCACCTTGGTGTATTACACCACCTAAAATTGAAGAAAGATCGTACAGATTCCGTCGTTTACAAACAGTTTTTCATGGAAATTCAAGACAAGTACAGTGATTACATTCCTGTGTATACAGACGGGTCACGGGATGGGAATTCTGTGGCTTGTGCTACAGTTTTTTCCTCAGATACAATACTTTCCATGAGACTGCTTGATTCAGCATTGATCTTTAGTGCTGAAGTATGGGCAGTTATTAAAGCCTTGGAAGAAATAAAGCAGTCTAGTGCATCCGAATTTATTATTTCACCAACTCACTTTCGTGTCTTTGCGCTTTGCGCAATATGAAGCTGGCCCATCCTTTAATTGGAATAGTGATACGAAAATGTGTCTTTTTTTATCTACTGCCAATAAAGATGTTGTATTTTGTTGGGTGCCCAGCCATGTTGGCATCAGGGGTAATGAAAAGGCAGATTCAGCTGCCCAGTCTGCTTTGGATTTACCTCATGCCAGGGTTGATGTACCGTATACCGATTTTAAACATAGTATTAACCAATTTATCTTTTGACTTGGCAACATGATTGGGACGGAGCGGTTGCGAACAAGCCAGTCTTGGGAGAGTGGCAGTCTTCCTATAGACAGTGCAGGAAAGATGAAATAGTCTTGTGTCGTTCTCGCATCGGTCATATCTGACCCATTCATTTGTCTTAAAGAAAGAGCCCTCACCTCAGTGTGAGTGCTGTCAGTGTGCTCCGACAGTACGCCACATTTTGGTGGAGTGTAACCATCTGAAAGCAACTCGAAAAGAAATATTTGGAACACGAAATGTGATGGAATCCTTTCAATTCCATCCAGAACTTTTATTGCAGTTTTTACGTGACACTGACGTTATTGTAAATTTTAATTTATATATAT
>JAECMU010043400.1:0-10285 GCA_016106625.1 Dracogyra subfuscus
GTACTTTGATGAGCCTGTATGCAATATATGATCTGGACAAGGGTTTACTGTTATGTGCAGTAGACTATGAAAAGTAGGTCACAATGACCTAGTAATGGTACAAGACACATCGCCATCCCAAGTTGTTTCTACATGTGAGGTTTGATGGTCATGTATGCATATGTATGCAAGATATAGTCCGGACAGGGATTTACTGTTATGTGCAGTAAACCGTGAAAAGTTAATCACAGTGACCTAGTAATGGTACGTGACACACCTCCATCCCAAGTTGTTTCTACACGTGAGGTTTGATGGTCATGTATGCAAGATATCATCCGGACAAAAAACTAACAGATGGACGTACGGACGTATAAGAACATTTTTTAATTTATTCATTCAAATACTGATGTGGAAGTAAAACCTTAGGAAAGGGCCATACTCTGTGTAATATATCTCGACTCATCAAAGAAATGTTTTGCACAGAATGATAGAACCCTCTACTATTGCTTCACATAAATTGGAAAAACACCATTTTCAAAGATCAGTATTTGCCAACAAACCAAGCGAATTGTCTAAACAATTTTAAATCAGGTTTACCGATAGGTTCCAATACATTTGAAAGTAAATGGCATTTCCCATCTCTCTACCCGGACAGAGTTATCTGGACTAGATGCAAAACTTCGAACTGATCGTCTTCTCGGTGCACCTGTTAACAAGGAAAAGAAAGGAATGTTTGTTTAACGACACCTTAGCACATTTTAAACTAAGATTATTTGATGTTTAATGTAATTATTTAGTGACACCTATTGTCACCAGACTACTCCTACAGACAAGCATTAAGCAATCTTGCACATACATGTGTAGTCGTTGGTCTTTGATACTGGTTTAGAAGAGAAAAACAGATGCAACACTTACATCAGTCTTTGGGTTTTGAAAATTATAGTCGAGTGGAAAATTGCACACCTCAATATGCTAAGGCGAGTGAAAAATCACTCTCTAAAATAAATAAAATTGGCAGTGTAGCTCCAATTGGATTTTGATTGGTACGTTTAGAAAATTGTCTATTAAACCAGTATTTCCCAATTTGTTCAACAAAAGAAAATACCAGTTTAATGACTGCATGGAAGCCATTGCCATGTTTTTAATGTTTATTGTTTTAATAAAAGGACCTTCCTATCAGCTAAGTGCTGTTGATTTTTGTAAACAGTGGAAATAAATATACCCATCTATTTTATGTGCGCCATTTGTTAAGTGTTACGTGTGCCATTTTTCACACTCGTCAGAATGAAATTACGTACACTGTACGAGCGTGATCGCACCCGCGCACCTTAAAATGCAAGGTCTGCTTACATAATAATTATTCAAAGTAAAAAAAAAAGTATTTCAACTGCAATGAAATTATATCATTTTATACGTGGAACACATCACTTACAGTGCTATCCTTTTAAGTTAGATAACTTGTGCCAAATCCATTTGTACCTTATATACAATAAAATATGTTTCAATCGATCCTTCTCATTTCTGGAATCTTAGGAGTCAATATCAATAATTATTACACACCAGTGTAAGATATTGCTCATGTCATTACTATCACTCAATATCCAGATAGTATAATATTGGTGTGATGTGAGTATGATGTAGATCACTCACTGACCCAATTTATATGGTAGTTCTCAACATCTGCTTACTTTTATGTTGCGGCTTGTTTGCAAGAAATAAAATACTAAACTAGCTTGCATGTCAAACCATTTCGCTCATCAAATACCAAAACTGATCACTCATTTAATAAAAATGGTATAACAGGCAATCTTGTTTAGTATTGTATATTTGTTCCCTTCATGTATATTTATTTTCATGCTGATATCCAAAATAGATTCAAGTATGCTGTCCTGGATACTCACCTCGGCTATCTGGGCTGTCTGTCCAGGACAGTGGGTTAGTTGTTAGTGGCTAGGGAAAAAGAAATCAGCATAGTGGTTTAACACCTACCAGCCGCATGCTCGATGGCTTAACCACTATACCAATCAGATTTAACATCACTACTATAGGACACTGATTTATTCATCATCAGCTATTAGATATCAAACATGATTAAATTTTGAGGAAACCTGCTAAATTTTTCCATTAGTAGCAAGGGATCTTTTATAAGAATCATCAAACCACAGACAGGATAGCACATACCACAGCCTTTGATATACATGTATCAGTTGTGGTAAATGAGAAGTTCAAGGGAGACAAACACCTAAGGAAAAGGTGACAATATGGATAAACTGAGCCAGCCTCAGTGATGTCGTGATTATGCCATCGGACATAAGGCTGGTAGGTACTGGGTTCACAGCCTGGTACCAGCTCCCACACAGAGTGAGTTTTAATGACTCAGTGGGTAGGTGTAAGGCCACTACAGCCTCTTTTCTCTTACTAACCACTAACAATTAACAACCCACTGTCCTGGACAGACAGCCCAGATAGCTAAGGTGTGTGCCCAGGACACAGTGCTTGAACCTTAATTGGATATAAGCATGAAAATAAGTTGAAATGAAAAGAGAAACGGAAATAACCTGCTGATTCCACCAGCGACAACTGAGAACTAGACAATCGTACGCCTGGACTGGTCAACATGGATTCCACTGTGGCATGTAGTTCATCATACTTCTGTTGTAATGACTGCAAGTTTCTGTGAGAAGATAAAAATAATATTATATTTTATTGAACCATCATGGATATTAATCATAAATTAATATAAGCAGAAAAGTAGTAATAGATTACAAGTATATTAGATTTTACATTGTGTCTGATTAATTTAAACAATATTTATTATAAGCAAGTAAATGACAAAACAAAGTGTGTGTGTGTCAGAGAGAGACAAAGAGACAGACAGAAACAGACATAGAGAGACAGACAGACAGACAGACAGAGACAGACAGACAGAGAGAGAGAGAGAGAGAGAAAGAGAGAGAGAGAGAGAGAGAGAGAGAGAGAGAGAGAGAGAGAGAGAGAGGGGAAGGGAGTGACAGAGAGTGAGTGTGTGTACAGCAAAAAAGGAAAAAAGTTTGGAGAGAGTATGTGAAGTATTATGTTCAATTGTTTGTCAATATGTCTTGTTTGTGTATTTGCCTGTGTCTGTTCTATATAAAAATCATCAACTCACTCCATACAACCTGAAAGTTGAGATGAAATATCATCACGAACTGATTCTAGTGTACCAACACGATCAGTAAGATCTGTGACTTGATGTTTCAGTGACTGGTTTTCTTTCTCCACAGCAAGTATCTACAATCATGCAGTACACAAATTTACATAAAAAGTCATACTGGTAATTTAAAATTTGTTTTAATCCTATCATTTCAGTCAGAAATTGGTACACTGGCAGGTATTAAAAAAATCTTGAACTGAAAACAGGGAAAAGGTACATAATTCAGTTCTCAAAATCCTTTTTCAGTGATCTGCAAAATCACAATTTGACTTAATAAGTGTACCTTAAAAATTTAGTTTTCTGTAACCAGACCATGTGTTAATAACATTTTCTCTCATCCTCAAGTATATAAGACAGAGCTACCTCATGAATGATACCATATCCATGGGATACCACATGCTTGTGTTTAACATGACTTCGCTGGTAATATATGAAAAAACTTCATATTAATGTGAGATGGTGACGTGAGGTCATTGGACACAGTTTCAAATTAATATCTTGTTATTAAAACCTTCATTTTAAAAGATATCAAGTTCATTTGTAGCGTTAAATTTGATTTAACACATCAAACAAGCATGGCAAATATGAAAGTGTAGATTATTTATGATAAAATGGTCAAATAAATAAGTTACTTGTTCTATGGATTTTTAAGAGAGAAAAATACTATAACCACATTTCAATCTATTAATTAATACAAACTGAAATATATTTAGCTAAATAGTTTATTATATTATCAAGTCATGTATGTTGTTTTACAAGTCAAGTTGATAAAAGCGAAGCGCATTGTCATAAATGCCTTTGTTTACAGTGCATACAGGAGGTGGTCGGAGCTGACGTCACTTTGCCCCAAGCTAGAATTCCGGACACACAGAAAACAAAAGAAAATGGCTGCCACAATTAGCAGGAATAATCACTTTTTTTTTATTAACTCTATGCATTTTTCATTTCTTAAAACGTCAGTATGTGTTGGTGGTCTGGGTATGCATTTTTCCCAAACATCAGGCTCATATTTGTGTTAACTTTGCCTTTAAACTTGATTCAGAACAACCAAAGGTATCCTTAGATAATCAAATTTAAAGTTTATTTTGTTTTTGTGAAAAAATCATTAAAAGGAAAATATACTAACCGACGATTAAATATTGCACATTTCATTTTATTTGAACTTATTTTCGTGTTTATATCCAATTAAGGTTCAAGCACGCTGTTCTGGGCACACACACCTCAGCTATCTGTCCAGGACAGTGGGTCAGTTGTTAGTGGTTAGAGAGAGATAAGAGGATATGGTGGTCTTACACCTATGTACAGAGTCGTTAAAACGTGCTCTGGGTGGGAGCCGGTACCAGGCTGTGGGTGAACTTGCAGATTTATGTCCAATGGTTTAACTACAATACCGCCGATACCATTGCACAGTGAGAATACTCCTTTACATAAGTCAGACATACTTACGCCCAACGTAAAGTATAAAACTTACTCTGTTGAGGCCTGGTCCATTGGAGACTAAATTGTTTGTGAAGCTGCACACTTTGGAATGTTCTAGTACTAGAGAAGACCGGCCTACAACTGTACAACCTGCAAAATATTGTTACATTGCTGTATATATTGAATTTTTAAGTTGCTGGCAGACAAAGGTGCAGAAACACTCTTCTGTTGTGTTATTAAACTAACATAACATCACGCCTCGAAATAGCATTCAGTCCATTTTTAAACCTAGCAAGTAAAATAGAAATTCATCAGTTAAAACCCCCCAAAAAGGCAAGTCGATTTTTTAAAGAGAGAGATGTGTGTATGATCATGTCATCTGTTATTTAGCTTGCGATTCTGTTATATTTTAATTCTATAAATTATAATGCTCTGAAATCCACCTCAGTGGTTCTACTTTTTCACACACTGTCCCACACCATCCACTCAACCCATGATGTGTTACTTCCAGCAGGCCACTTATGGTTTTTTAGTAGGACATATTTCTTTTTACTTACTATTTTTAACCTTCTGACTACATGAGGTCACACTATACATTGTATACAGTGCATTCCCCAATTCATATTTCCCGCTACTTTGCATATGGCACTCACCGGAAATAATATACCAAGACAAAATACAATACTTTCCGGCAAGTATTTTCACTTGAATGGAGGCATGTTGCAGTAATTTTCAGGAATCGATAGCTGATTGTGACAGCTAAATTTTACCAACAAAGAAAATCATGAAATGTTGGGATATGAATCATACTTCGTTTCCCCAAAACATTCTGGTCAGAAAAACAGAGTTATTGGGAATACTGGATGTAAATAATGGACATCTGGCCACAAATGCCCATAAGTAAACACAACTTTTTAGATATTTTTGCCTTAATTTTAGTCGATAACTAGAAAAAAACACAGAAATAATACTTACCGACTGAAATATAAACTTTATTTTATGTATGTATTTATAAACATTTTAAGTAACAAGATGACTAAAAGTTATAAATTTGTACCCCCTCAATGTGGTTTTTGTCAAAAAATAATCCAGTAGTGTCTATTAAACTTTAACAATTGCAGAAATTGTCAGCTTTTTTCGAAATTTAAAAAAATTATTTCATGATATTATTTCGCCAAACTAAAATAAAACATTTGCCAACTGCTTTCAAAATTCGCAACTGGCAAATTTGTCAAGTGCCAGATCTAGTCCTGCATGTGATACATTTCAATTTCTCACAGTTGTTACTTGTAACCTAGGCAACCATATGAATAAATACTTGTTCTAATTTGGCCACACCTTGATCCTTGTTGCAGCATGGCACAAACTGACAATTCTTCAGATGGTTTTCTACATTGTTCTTTCTTATACGTCCACACAGCTTAGAGTTTGGACATGAAACATCAGCAAAACCACAGCTACCTTCATGTTGTTGTCTCTTTCCTGAAGATAATGAAACAAAATATAAATTATTAACAGAATCTTAATATACACAGTGACATGGAATCAGGATGGACCCATTTTCAGAATTATCAAAAGTCTGACATCCAACTGCCGATGATTATTTCATACACGTAAAGGTGTTCTAGTGGTACTGTCATGGGTGACTTATATTAAAAATATTTAGTTTACATCAGGATTTGGTTATGTTTGGATATCTCAGGATGTTGGAGATGTAAAATTGTTTATAGTTAAATTTAGATAACGATTGTTTGATAATCTTCAGCAAAACTGGTGTAGTTCCATTAATAATTTATGGGATACTTTTTATTATAAGCATTATAAGTCATTATTAAATGTAGAACATTATCTCACTTATAACAACCCTGTTTTTCTTAAAGCTGCTATGTCTGGATTCAATCGTATACAATCAAGTTCTAAGTTCAAATACAAGCATAACTGCACTTTTAATTCACTCGCGAGTTGTCGTCATTAACGCATGTCGTCAAATGCTTACTAGCCAGTTCGAACAATGCTCGCCATTTTGTAATACCGAACGCATGCTATCTGTAAATTTCAGCAGACACGCATGGCGACATTCTAAACACCGGACTCATACGCCTTTTTATAATGTGTGTTGTGGTGTGGTCCGATGTTTAGAACGTCGAATGACTGTCTGCTATAATTGACTGCTCGGTTTTTGTAATGCAAAACTAGCCGATCCGTACTATTTTTAGCTCATTGTCGGCCCGACAAAAGTGTCCCACTTTCAAAATACCGGGTTTATTTTTAACTTGGAAACGCCAGCATAGGGAATCCAAAGCTGAGTGTGGCATGTCATATGCACCAAATGTGACTGGATTAACTGTTCTAAGTGCTTAAATAATAAAAAATATTCCAGACATAGCAGCTTTAAAATAATATATACAAGATGTAGATGTAGTAACTTTAGACTTGATGTTAACCAAGGAAGATATAATAACACAGCCTACACTGAAAGACTCTGTCCATATTGCCTGGATCATGGATTAAGATATATTGAGGATGAGCTCCATATTCTGCTTATATGTAAGCATTATAATGTACTAAGAGATCACAATATTTATAAATTTATAAAAAATATTTTATTGCAAACGTTTATAGATATTATGAAATCAGAAAACTTGGATGTATTATTCAATGTACGTCTTTATATTTATAAAGTACAAAAACTTACAAATATTTAAATATATACCTATATACCTATACTAATACTACATATGCAAAAATATATATGACAGTTTCTAACTGTATTATGGGCGCGGGCAGCGTGGCCCAGTGGTACAGTGCCCGCCTGATGCGCGGTCGGTCTAGGATCGATCCCCGTCAGCTGACCACTGGGTTTTTTTCTCGACATAACCATATGTCCGACGCCGATATAACCGTAATTAAAATGTGTTGAGTGCGTCGTTAAACAAACCAACCAAACAAAAAAAAGTATTATGGGCCTATGGCCTTTATACTGAATAAAAGTGTCTTGTCTGGTCTTAAAAAATATTGATCCCCGTCGGTGGACCCTTTGTGCTATTTCTAGCTTCACGCAGTGCACCAAAAGTGATATATCAAAAGCTGTGGTATGTGCTATCATGACTGTGGAATGAATGGTGCATATCAGAGATCAGAAAACAATTATTGCTGGTGGTTTGAAAAGGGATCATTTTTGGTTTTTAATTTTGCATTTATTTGTTGCAAAGTTACTGGATAAAAACTGCCTACAGCAAAAATATTTCAAAACTGCCATAAATAACAAATTCTTAAGATTTAGCTCTATCATTTCTTTGCAAATTACAAACCACAACAAGCCTGGTAAACATAACCACTGACCTAGTTCGATAACCTCTTGACAGCCATTAGGATCTAATATCCATTCACCATCATTTGTTTTAAGTCCATACTGGCAGTGAATCAACAAGTCTTCAATCTGACCAACAACAAGTCTGAAAGGTAAAACGGCAAATTCTTGTTACAGTATAAAGTTTTAAAAATTAATATAATTAAAATTAAGAACCGGACTACAACAACAGTATATCAAGTTATAGCAAACCATCAATACAGCCATGTACCCATAGGTTTGGGGGTTATGTGGCATGCCTTGTACTGTCTCCTGCTACTTTTTGGGAACAACCGCCCATTACCAACTCTGGCCGGGCTGTTTGTGCTCTCTTGCACTTGCCAAATGCGGACGGCCCCTTCTCGCACACTCCTCCCAACCATGTTCCTGTCCTGGATGGCGGAGCCAGCGTAAGTCACGTGTGACCAGCCTTGGTGGTGTTGTGGTTAGGCCCTCAGTCTACAGGCTGGTAGGTACTGGGTTCGGATCCCAGTCGAGGAATGGGATTTTTAAATCTAGATACCAACTTCAAACCATGAGTGAGTGCTCTGCAAGGATCAGTGGGTAAGTGTAAACCACTTGCACCGACTAGTGATCCATAACTGGTTCAACAAAGGCCATGGTTTGAGATATCCTGCCTGTGGGAAGTGCAAATAAAAGATACCTTGCTGCTAATCGGAAAGAGTAGCCCATGAAGTGGCAACAGTGGGTTTCCTCTCAAAATCTGTGTAGTCATTAACCATAAGTTTTCCTTAGCTTTGTTTTAGCATGGTACAGCATCATGCCTCAAGTCTAGCACCATCTTAACCTTGATCAGCACTATGCTGTCCTGAGATTAAACAAGCCTTTTTCACTAATTAATTCTAAAATTGCCTTTATAAAACACCTAAAAATTATTAATTAATTAAATATGCATTTTATACCTTTTGCCATTCATTTATTAAAGCAAGCATGTAAATTACATTAATGTTTGTTTCATTTAATTTGTGTGTATTTTTAATGAAAAGCAAGTGCCCTGAAAATGGTAAAAGTGCCCCAAAAGTGTAAATAAAATGTGTTGAGTGCATCGTTAAATAAAGCATTTCTTTATACATTTCTATGACATGTGTGTGCTACAACAGCTGGCTCTGAATGTATACTTTAAATCCTATGATCTGACTTCCCAAACAAAAATGCATGCTTGCGGCTAGGTTGTTGCAAGGTAGTTACAAGGTTGTTACAAGGTAGTACAAGCAATGCAAGCTAACATTTAGCTCGCGTAAGGTAGTCAGTAATTCTGCAAACTTGCTGCATGCTTGTTTTCATTTGTGAAAGCATGCGCAAGCTTGCTACATGCATATCTTCAACTGTGCAAGCTTCCCGCAAGCATGTTTTCATTTTTGCAAGCTTGCTGCATAATGTGCAAGCTTCCCGCAAGCATGTTTTCAGTTTGCAAGCTTGCAGCATGCACATCTTAACTGTGCAAGCTTCCTGCAAGCATATTTTAATTTTTGCAAGCTTGCTGCATGTATATCTTCAACTGTGAAAGCATCTCTATACACTTATGGAGAAAAAGCTAAGTCCAAATAAGTTTCATGGTTATTTTGTTTTTAATTCATAACTTCTCATATGATTTATCAAATTCAGTGGGAACAGTGGCTAAACAACCAAACAGACATGTAACATATTTAGATAGTATTTACAATAATAATTAAAACAAAATTAATATTAATACATACGAATGCTAATGCAATTGGCCCCAAAAATAATAACATATGCATGGCCATGAGAGGATGACATGGGCCATGTTTGGTTGAAATTAGCCTGGTGGAATTTGAAAAGATGTTGAAAATGTCTGAGCCAATCAGAAGCCAGGGTGACCATCTTGGTTGAAACCTGGATGGATGAATTTACCTGTTGTTCTCACAAACTGTGTGAAAATAATCCTGTATGACACTAAGGTCGATGATAGTCACTTTTTGCACCCTTGTTTTGGCTTCGTACACAATAAATATAGCATACCTCACATGAATTTCACTTGAAATCCATATTTCGTAAAAGGTATATTTCCTCATACACATTCAGGTGCATCAGTAATGATCCAACAAACAAATTTCAATAGCAGTTTTGCAATGGAATTTTTCCAGCATTCTTAAAACGGAAATGTCATGGCGTTTATAATTATTGTAAGGACATGCAAAGTGAGGTCATTGGAATAAAAGAAAGAAAGAAATATTTTATTTAACAATGCATTCAACACATTTTATTTATGGTTATATGTCGTCAGACATATGGTTAAGGACCACAGATTTTGAGAGGAAACCCACTGTCGCTACTTCATGGACTACTCTTTCTGATTAACAGCA
>JAECMU010043401.1:1081-15941 GCA_016106625.1 Dracogyra subfuscus
TTTTTTTTTAACATGCCCATATTCTGAAGGTTCAGACCAGCCCACCCCAGGTGTAATCTCTGGCATCAGACCAATTCCAGGGTATATATAGAAATTACAATTCCAGGGTATATATAGAAATTATTATATGAGCTTGTGTGTCATACTGATTTTACAAAACGAGTGTCAGGATTTGTGTATTGCAAGAGTAAAAGCGAGTGTAATACATGAATCCAGACACTCTTTTTTATAAAATCAGTAAAACTTGCACACGAGTAATAATTTCTTTATTATCCATATTATTATTGTTATGAATAACTAGGCCAAACTCAGAATGTTTCAGCCAGAACTAGGAAACAATAAAATGATGTCATATTTCAAATGCACAGTCAGAGCTTGGACTGGAGAAGCAACATTGTGTTATGACGTCACTTCCCAAAATTCCATCATTACACATGTGCTTTGTATGATTATTATTAACTTGGTTATGTTGAACCATATAAACTACATTTATTAATAAAAGAGCAGCAAAGGATTGCTTATATACTTTCTCAACACAGGACAGCACATACCAGGGCCTTTGATATACCAGTTATAGAGCAAAGGGACAGTGTTAGCATTAACAAATAATTTGTCGAATAACACTGTCCAAAACACAGGTTACCATATCAACTTTTGTTATTTATATTCTTATATACTCAACAAAATTCATTAATGGTCAGTAGACTTTTAGCAGTTCTTTACTGGTGACACATTACTTTGATCACAGATGACTGATAAAAATTGTTTCAGGAAAATTCGACCCATGATACACACAAAAACCTTACCAAAATACAAATTTTTGATTAGTAATTTTTTTTTTTTTTTCATTGGAAAATGTATTAATTTGTTTCATTTAAAAACTGCCATACTGTAGACAACTTTTATTGAAACCATCTACATTTTGTTTTACCAGATTTAGACATATCCTGAAATATCTACTAGCACTTAATTCTATTGAGTATATGAACACAGAAGCATAAGGATTGTCTAAGTGAGTAAGGGGTGGAGGGACTGGGGACTTGTTTTGGTAGCCATTGATGTTCTTGTCAATGGAGCAAGAACTCTTTTAACAGTAATTACTTTATGAGTTCTCCGTAATACAAACCCCAGTTGAGCAAGACCATGTCAAAAATTGGTTAACCGTCATAAAGAACATGAAGCAAGTAAGTTGTACTCCATTTTATTTTTAAAAATAGAACATTTTACAAATGAAAATACACAAAAAGCTAAAAATCTGGTACAAAATACTTCACAGATTTATACATGTATGTATTGAGACAAATTTACAAAGCCTGTTTTTCTTAAATGCAGGTATTTAAGCATTGTAAATATATGTAGTCCCTATGCATATAAGCCATAAATTTCAGGCTTTTTAAATTTGGCCCATAGTGTTCAATCAAATGTGTTAAAAGGGATTACAGAGTTATCTCCATTGTAAGATGTTTACGACTAATGAAATATTTCTACGATTAAACTTACATATTAAATATATTTTCTTGTTTAGAATATCAGTGTCTGTATATTCAATGTGTTTCTGGTTGTCTTAATACTTGTAAGAAGCCCAAACTGGATTTTGTCTTCAAATAATTTTGTACGTACGAAAAAATAAATTTTAGGAAATAAAAATAAATTTAACCTAGTACAAATATTAGAACGATCAGAAACATGTTTAATATACAGCCTCTAATATATAATGCAGAAAAATATATTTGATATGTAATTACAATCGTTAAAATGTCTCTGTTAGTCAATAACATCATGAAAATTGCAGAAAACTTAGGAATATCCCTTTAAAACAACTATTCTGAGTAACACGCAGCTTTTTGATGACTAAAATTACATATTAAAATATATTATACATTGCCATCCTAATGTGTGTAATAGCTAAAGCCATATTTTACCTTCCAATAATTCTGTACATGACTGCAAATACATTGGATACATAGAAACTGGTATTTTAACAAGAAAACGTATTTAATATGTACCGTATAAGCAAAAATGCTCGCAAATAAAATATACTGCAAAAATTGCGAACATGTTGATAGCACCGCAAATTTAATTACACGCGAATTTATTTCCGATTTGGTATAATTTAAACCGAGTTTCGTTTCACTCTGTCTTTACTGCCAACTAATCCACAAGATCACGTTCTGTAAACCTGCATGGTCATGTGGATTTGATCGAAGTGACACACATTTAGGTGTAAGTCTGTTGTTACATAATCTCAGTTTTGTTTGTTTTCTTTGTAACTTTCAATGGAAGTTTGTGGGTACCACCAATAATTAAAATTTGAAGAGTTCAAATGCAAAAGCCTCCAAGTCCATTTTACCTCTTTTCGTGTAAATGTGGGTTTTTTTGCTGGGATAAGGTATGAACACTTTAACAATATTATTCAATGGTTATAATAATGTTATAAATAAACTAATAACATGTCAAATTTCCACAAATCTAAGTTTAATGAAAATAGGTTTTTTAATTGATTTTAACTACATTTTTTTGCAAGTCCATGGTAATCTTTTTTTTTTTAAACCTGCTAAATCCACACTGGTATTAAAAACACTAGAAATTACGAAAGAACTTCAGAACAGCATAATATAATTTGTCAGTTGTGAGAAAATAGGGCATGGGTGGCCTCAGGAAGTGATGGGAGATTGTTCCAATTAAATGGCATTTTTATTCGAAATTGTCATAGTAATGTAGAATGGTGTTAAAGCAGTTCACATGACTCTTAAAAGCAAGAGTAATGTCATATTTCCTGGGCCATTAATAAACGTATTACGGTACCTCTTCGGCCAATCCCCTAATCATGTATTCCATTTGTGTGAATAAATTATTGTAAAATTCTTAAAGATAAAAGAGTAATATTTTAACGTCTCTGTGGTAACGAAAAACATCTGACGTGGCCTAAATAATTGAACAACAGGTTCCTCTAGTTCATCGCAATTTTCCATTGTATATGCTAAATTATTAGACACAAACTACAACTTTCACTGATAGAAGCAAGCGTTCATATGACGCCGCCATAATGGAATCACGTGACGTCATTCAGCGCTCAGGTTGACGTAATGCATGTTGCAGCTTTTGCAAAAGAGCCAATATGGCGTATTGCGGGTTCTGCGAAAAATGCCAAGCTTTTGGTAGGATTTATAATGGGACTTAGCGATTTTTGCATTAAAATTATTTATTTTCAGATACTAGGCACTGAAAGCTACAGTATGATGCAAGAATCTAATTTTTATTTTTTTGGCGTTTAGCAGGTTTTGCGCCTGAACTCTTCATTTATTTCTTATGATAATTGCATGTTTCAGTTTTCTGTATCGCATGTTCGTGTTCCATCGATAACATGTCTTATCAGACATACATACATTGACGTCTCGCTGACAGAATGGTAACATGTCCAAGTATGTGTGAAATCACTGAAAAGAATTTGCCAATTGAAATATGTGTAATTTTGATTTTATTATCAGGGTCACGAAAATAATTCCTCGCAAAAATGTACAATGGAAGCCCAATCGTGAATTATTTTAGCTGCGAAAATATTTGTGTATACGGTAAGTTTAATTGCCAAAAAGATTGCAAACTCAAGAAATTCCCTTTATGCAGCCACCAAAGGAAACACAAAAGCTGATCCTGGGAACAGGTGGTTACATAATAGAGGTGACCACTTGAGCAGGTTTCGCTTGCACAAATATCACAAAATATCACATCCCAACATAACTTTCAGACAGATCTGCATATGTACAAGTTAAAATTCTGCTGCACCATATTATATTACTAGTATTCTTTAAACTAACTACATTTCTAAGTCAGAAATCCAACACAGCAATATGGATTTCCATAACGCAACTAGGTTGATTTCCCATTTCAGTACTAACTATAGCATAGACTAGTATATAGAGGATTCGTCACGAGTGTTTTTTAATATGGAAAATATCAACCGAGTGTTAGTTAATCGGTATTTGTCGAGGCTCTGCTGAGACAAATACCGATTAACGACACAAGGTTGATATTTTCCATATTAAAAACACAAGTTACGAATTCTATTTATCCTATAACACTTCTAAAATAACATTCTAATTACTTTTTTTAGTAAAGCACAGTACTAACGTCGCCGCCATCGATAATATGACATCATCATGATTAGAGCAGATTAGTTTGACGTCACGCATTTTAAACAAATCTTTGAACATGTTACGCTCAAGTACACAGGTCTTGTTGGCGTGTAAGCAAAGGACTCATTTACCACAACACATAACCTAGAGACCTTACAAATTTGCATAAGCCAATATCACACAGGTTAATACAGTAAATATTAACTCGCTATATGACATGGATATTATGGTAAGTTATAGGATAAAATATTCTATAAAATATGTGCCTGTGTAAGACCTATTATTGGCAGTTTATGTTAAATAATTTAATATTATATTAAACAGTTGACTAGCCTGGCCAAAATTGTATGACTTTTTAAGTAAATGACAACATCTGATTATAAATTCGACCTATGCAGGTCTTAATTTAATTTGCTCCCCCATTATACATGTAAGTGAAATCCAGTGGAATAGCGAAGAGAATGAAAGAAAGAAATGTTTTATTTAACAATGCACTCAACACATTTTATTTACGGTTATAAGGCGTCAGACATATGGTTAAGGACCACACAGATATTGAGAGAGGAAACCCGCTGTCGCCACTTCATGGGCTACTCTTTCCGATTAGCAGCAAGGGATCTTTTATATGCACCATCCCACAGACAGGATAGCACATACCACGGCCTTTGATATACCAGTTTATATCACAGTACACTTAAATCAATACTGGAAAGACTCAAGAATAATATAAAAATATATTACATAGGTATAAAATACATTACACTAATTATATACACATGTAAAATACCAATGAACACATAATGTTACATACAAACATTGCATTGTAATATTGTAGATTTTAATAGACATTACAATCTCAATATGTACACCTTCACTTTAAGTAAAATCATAATATACAAGATAAAAACAGTGGATTGTAATACATATAAAAATCTTTCGACATTAATTTAATAACTGTTTTATCAGTTAAATTATAAAAGATAATTTATGCTCATTCTTATATTCAACAAGTACTCCATCTTGGATATACAACACAGATGTTAACCCTTTCAGACTATGGAACAAGAAATCCCGTTAAAAAACAAATCACTGTTCAGACAACGAAATGGGAAATCCCGTTGTGTGTTTTCAGTTTGTATTTACCACCAAATTTGTCACAGTGTCATGCGCAATAGAGGCAGTGTTAACAACAGCATCCTGTAGAAGTTTTACATGATTTGCCGTGAGAATGTGCTCATTTGTTCGGAACCTTTGAGCCTATTTGGCATAAATGTTCTGTTAACTACAATGGCAACATCCATTTTCCATAATACAACCTTCATGAAAAATTACCACGATAGTGATGTTTTATTGTAATTCCGATGGAATTCTACTAGTTGCTGAAATACTATCACTAATTCAAGATGACATACAACTTTCAAAATCTGCACGTGGTCGGAAAGATTTTCTAAATGGTGTATTCATTTACACATTTTCATAGCAATTTGGTATGTTTTTATAACCAGTGATTTTGTTTAATATACCTCTATATGTGTATAATAATGAGCTCCTCATAGAAAATTGATTTACGTTTACAAATATACTATGAATAATAAATAAGTTATCATCAAATAAACATCTGTAAATGTATCCTTTATTTAACTGTCAAATATATCAATTCCAGGGGCACTTTGAAAACAATGGGTTAACGAGTCTGAAAGGGTTAATAATTCAGCCTTGGAGACAGAACCTGCTGTTCACATTGGCTACTCTATTAAAATTAACAACAGGGATCAAAATGCACTTTACAAGGGATCTTTTATATGTACTTTCAAACAGGACAGCACAAACCACGGCTTATGATGATGTATCAGTAATGGAGCACAAGCTCATGCTTATAAACCTTACAGTCTAGACTTTAATAAAGTCGAGACCTTAACGTCATGGCAACACCATTCAAACGTCCATTATGTTGAAGTCTGGACTGTATGTTTTAGAAGCACGGGCCCAGGTTGGAATGAAAGGAAAATATTAGTCCCAATTACTGTAAACCGTATTAATATTGCGACGTGTTTTTTTCGCAAATGTATACCTTAGCGCATGTTCACGACGTATAAATTTCGCGAACTACCGTTGACAGCTAAAAAAAATTTATCTGAATAAAGACAGCTCATTGTAATTGTTATAAAGTTACTGTCAGTAAATCAATATTCTGTTCTCCTACATCAAGCCTGGTACCGAGTCTATAGAAGGGATTAGTCTCTACCCACCTCACCTGTTTTAGAATAACAACTCACACCTTCATGTGTTAACTGTTAACACCCTTTAGTAGATAAAGCAATAAACGAATAGTCGCCATCGATTAAAGTTACGTAAAACAATTAACCATTAGTCGCCATCATGGAGAGCTCGTGTGTAGGCTGTGCCTGTTGAGTGAATCTTTTTGTGAATTTTATTCTCAATAAAATATTTCAAAACAAAACAAAGTAGTCACAGTGTATGTTAGTTTGTTCAATAAACATGCTATTTTTGCATGCTTTTGAGTTTCATTTCTGATACGAGAGTACTGATATACATGAAATAAATACAAAATGTTTATCAAATGCGTCTGGAAATTTGTTGCTGCAACATGTATCGCTATCTGCAGAATAGTGATCCTAAAATTGAAGCAAATTTCAAACTGGAAAATAGTGCGTGCATATTAATTTCGCGACATAAGATTGGACACGAACGACGTGAAATTTATACGCACGCATTTTTTTCACGGTTTACAGTAGTCTGATTGAGCCTATGAGTTATCACACATTAGAGGCAAATTCCTGAGGGCAAGCAATCACGATCACTCATTAATTAAACTAGTTCTTATGCATAAACTGAATTAATGTAATATGATAGAACACAATGGTACCAGTCAAATTGTTCGCAAACACCCCTCTTCCTAAACACGCAACAAGTAAGCTACTCCTACTCACAAACAGCAATGGATCTGTTATACGTATTTTCCTATAAGCATGACAGCACAAACCAGAGCTGTTGATGTGTAAGTTATGGAGCATGTAGCAATTGTGAGAAAAAAAAGTCAAGTTATACACTATGACACATCCGGCAAGAGCTCTATGACTGACCAATATCCTGCAACCCCCCCCCCCCACCACACGTTTCCTTAAAGCCAATCTTTAACCCATTCAGGGCAGCTGAAAATATCGGAAGACTTTGATCTCGTGGTCTGCGGAACCGGACAAAAGAAGATTGCCGAACAGTGCTAAAGAATTAACACTGGCCTGATGTCGCTGTAATGTTTGTACTGGCAGCAACTTCTCCACACCCCAAATCTGAAAATACAATAAATGTGTTATAAAAACAACTACGTTCAAGTTTAAATGATTGCAATTGGGATAATGGGATAACTGCTGTGCCAGTAAAATCAATTGAACCAAGTCCAACAGTTGTTCTAAAAGTTTAAAAATGTTAATAAATATAAATATTACATTAATATAGTATGTATAAGTATATATATATATATATNTATATATAAAGTTATTTATGTGTACATAAATTTCTTCACTCTTAGCAAGTGTAGCAAGACTGGTATATCAAAGACCATGGTATGTGCTATCCTGTCTGTGGGATTGTGCATATAAAAGTTCCCTTGCTGCTAATGGAATAAAATTAGCAGATTTCCTCTCTAAAATTACATGCCTAATATTTTACTAGATTTAACAAGGACTTAAGCAGGGGGAGTTAAAAAGTTTGCCAAATTATCTACTAAGTTCAAACATTGCAAAACCCAGTTATTTTTCAACTAAATATCAATTGTTACATGAAATTATTTCGTCAAATTATCTACTGAAGTTCAAAAATGGCAAAACCCAGTTATTTTTCAACTAAATATCAATCATTACGTGAAATTATTTTACCAAATTAAAATTACCAATTGTTTTTAAAATTCATAATTGGTGAATATAGCATAAGCCAGGGATGCAGGAAAAGGTGTAACAATAAAATCCTACAGCATTCAGGAGCCTAGGCTAAGGCCTGGAGACAATTTCACATTGTAAGTTTACATTTACGACTAGCAGTTACACCTTCGTATGTGTTGATGTGTTTGTCATCTATTTTACACAGAAAATATCACCATGAGGGTAAATGGATCAGCATAAGGATGAAAAATTCATTATGTATATTTACTATTATATTAGTTGTACTGTCAGTGGTTATTCAAACTGTGTTTAGTCGTAGAATTTACAATGTGCAAACTAACAAAGCTTACAATGCTTTATGAAATTGGTTGCTGAACTTCATCTAATTGGTCTTGCTTGAATTTGGGAGGCTTGATCATAGCTATGATGAAAGTAAAAGTCTTGTTTTGTTTAATGACACCACTAGAGCACATTGATTTATTAATCATCAGCTATTAGATTTCAAACATTTGGTAATTTTGACATTTAGTCTTAGAGAGGAAACCCGCTTAATTTTTCCATTAGTAGCAGGGGATATTTTATATACACCATCCCACAGATAGCACATAGTACTGCCTTCGATATACCAGTCATGGTGCACTAGCTGGAATGAGAAATAGCCCAATGGGCCCACCAACGGGGATTGATCCCAAACCAATTGCCCATCAAGTGATAGCTATGATGAAACACACAGTTTTACTAAACATAATTCTCCATCATAATATTGTATATCACAACATCAAGGATAAAAAAAGAAAGATCATGATTTGACTAACTTACCTGGACTTGACTGTCTTGTGAGCCAGAGAAGAAGAAATTTCCAGAAGGGGAGACAACTAGTGAGGTGACTGTTCCAAGGTGACCTTGGAGGTTTGTAATATGCTGGTGTGTCTTGATATCAAACAACTGGATATTCTGGTTGTAGGAACCTGGAAGAGTGAACAGTGAAAAAATTATATAAAAAAAATAATTTAATTGAAACGAAAAAAGAAACAATTTTTAGTGTGTATTGAAATAAAGAGCCATAAGTTAAACTATAAACTAATTTAAACAATTTTATATAAAAAATAAAAAATAGTTTGTGATATAAAATTCATAATTAATAAAAAAAATATTTTTTCAAATATAAAACAGTTTTTAGTGTGTATTGAGATGAACAGCCATAAGTTCAACTACAAACTAACTTATATAAACACTTATTATCGATATATTTCAAGATATACAGGGAAACAATATAACATACGTTTGTCTTAACGATTTCCAATGAATGATGTCATTTTGGGAAGTGACATCATAACATAATGTAGCTTCCCAAGATTTATAGCTCTGTAATTGTGCACCAAAATTTGTCATCTCCTAGTTTCATTTGAATCACTTTTACACAGTCTTCGTTATTCATAAAAAATAATAATATGGATAATAAATAAATTATTGCACTCGTGTGCGAATCGAACTGATTTTATGAAAGTCGTGTCAGGATTCGTGTATCTCGTTTGGGCAATACAAGAATCCTTACACTTATTTCGTAAAATCAGTACGTAAAGTAATTTATCTATATCTCACACTGGAACCACATCAAGACAAGACTAAAAAGGAAAGACATCCAGACAGAAAAAGAAAAGTAAAAAAATATCTTCATTTTAAGTGTAAGTTGATTACACAATGAAGTATAGTTACCTGTATTACCTGTAATGATGTACAGTTTGGTGACGGCCAGAGAATACACCGATCCAAACGAGTGCTCGATGTTTCCAACAGACGTAAAGTTCTCAGTCTCCCACAAGTTAATCGTATTGTGAGACCCACTGTAGAGTTTTTGCTGAAAAACACAAACCAGTGAATGGTTATTTCACAATGCCTCAAAACACTGTTTAATTGTTGCCTAGTAGGAAAGGTAAAACATATTGACCATAATTTACTGTGGGCAATCAATTTTTAAAATTTACCCCCTGCAGCTTATCTGCAGTTGCAGGTTATATGAAAGGAAAATAATCTTTTTTAAGGTATTTCCCCGATTATTTGTTGTAGGAACCACTTTTATATGTACGTTTATGTATTCTTTGCTTGTTTTTTTCTCTCTTTTTTTCTCTCTTTTTTTCTGTACATGTGTTGTATTTATAATCTTGTTTGTATAGCTCAGTGTTCTTACAGAGAATACTACATGACCGGCTGTTATATACCATTTATCTTAAACGAGCTGTTTCAAAACATAACTACATGTCATAAATCACTCAATTGTTATTGGTTTTTTTCTGAACCCTAATGCCGCTGTCACAAAGGCTAAATAACATCCAGATATTTTTTTACACAACTAAAAAACAGGTATAAATCCACTAAAAGCCAATTTTCTGATGTACTGGATGACAATGGTAATGGCTATACCGATAGGTGATCAATGTTAGTGATTAGGCAGTAAATGTTGAAACTACTATAGACTTCTTGATAATATTTTTAACAAAACAACCATTTATTATAAAATTCAGATTACCTGGTACAATAACAATGGGCATTGCACAATAAATCATGGTAGCAATTTCTCAGCACATCTTAAACTAAGACTATTTTTGTCTCTGAACATTCCAACACTTGGTTTCAACATATAATGAATTCCACCCAAACTCCATTTCCTATTTCTAAATCTGGATTTATAAATATGAAAAGTGAGCTTCTTTTTCTTCTTACTTAAGGTCTAAGCATGCTATCCTGGGCTGTCTGTACAGGACAGTGGGTTAGTTGTTAATTGTTAGTGAGAGAGAAGAAGCTGTAGTGATCTTACACCTACCCAACGAGTCGTTAAAAATTGCTCTGGGTGGGAGCCAGTACCGGGCTGCGAACCCTGTACCTACCGGCCTTATGTCTGATGGCTTAACCACGACACCACCAAGGCCAGTAGTGAGCTTCAATGAGATGGGCTATAGTATCAAGGGAGTTAACTCTTACTCCACAACCTCACCTTGTCTGAGCTTACAGCCAGAGCTCTGACCCAGTGGTTCAGATTTGACAAGGAATGTTTCAGTGTAAGTGTGTTCGCTTCCCAGATCTGAAAATAAATAAATAGAAGAACAAAAAAGTTAAAATATAAAGCCAGTCTTATATAATGATATATATTCTATTCACTGTACAGTGTACAATATTTAACTCAAAACAAAACATCTGTAAAAATAAAAATCAGTAAAAACTTTAAATTGTGTAGTTTAAAAAACAAATTCGGACCTTTTGTTTTTTTCTTTCTTTTCACTAATACAAAAGTAAAATATAATATTTAGAAAAGATTATAGACTTCGAAAATATTCAATGAGCTACAAGGCAATACCGTTTAACTTGCACAAGTACATTGATGTTGTCCTTCTCTAGCTTTTGGCGAGAAAAGGACAACATCAATTCACGAGTGCAAGATAAACGGTATTGCTGAGTAACAAGTTGGGTATTCTAATTTATTACCAATTTTCAATATTTATCATTTTATGGAAGATTTTCGATCAATGCTGTTGTCAAAAATAAGTTTGCAAATTGAGAACAATAGACACCATTGCATCATAGCTGTGACGTAAATTAGTTGTTGACCTGGCTTCCACCATAGAAACTATTCTTACACACAATTAACCACCTATAGCGAAGTACTGTATATGACGTCAAACGTATTTAGCGCAAGAATATATTTTTCTTTCCTAGAGAAAGATCACTTTTCTTTGCCCACTTCTTTCTGCCCATATGGGTAATAAAATCTAATTATTACCCCAGCGGTCACTCATAACAGGGAAAATATTTTCCATATTTTCTCAGTGAGAAATATTCTGCATTGGTCTAACGAACAATACTATTAGACAATTTGACAATTACAAACCAATGACCGTGTGGGTACTAAATATGACGTCATCACAAATTAGCAAATACACAAAATGACATCATGTAGTTTAAAAGAGTTTGCCTTTACGGGTCTCCATTTTTGGTGTTCAATTTATAACAAAATGTAATTTTAATGAAATTCATTAAAGAAAACTTTTGTTTTTGAAAATTAACTATTAACGTGATTAAATTTTAAAGTTATAGCAATTCTCAGAACAGTGCGTAAAGTGGTTTACATCATTTCTATACAGGTTGGCCTTTGTGCATGTGTGTGGAAAATTAAGGTTTTTAGAGAAAAAAATAGCTGAGGTAATAAATAGAATAACAAACACAATACCAGTTATTATCAAATTTATGTTCTGAGTGAAATAATTTTCGATTGTCACAAGCTTTAGCGAGTGACAAATGAAAATATTTCAAGAGGGACATAAATTTGATAATAACTGGTAACTTGTTTATTATCCTCTATCTACTGAACATTATGACAAGTTATAAAACTACTCCAACCCAATCATAATTAGAGAAAAATCTTACTAATAATTTATTTCTCACCTTTATCAAGGAAAAGGAAGAAGTACAGACATATTTGTCAAATACTACCATTGCACATATTAGATTATCGTGAGCATTCTGAAAAACAGTGGAAAAAAGAATCTTAGATTAATAACAAAATATCATACATCATCTCGACGTCTTGAAGTTTTTTGCACACTATACGATTATGAGATGGAATTCCAAAATATATGTATTAAATCATTTTATGATTTCAGTGAAATGTAATTAAAAAAAACACACACACAAAAAACCCAAATTCATTGCCTGGAAGAAACATAAAATGGATAGCCAACATGTGGACACTGCCGAAATTGGATTTAAGGTCGACTGTCAAAAACCATCTGTATAATAGATACGTGGAAAACATGGACTTCTTCAAAGCTGTTGTCACAGAACATGACTTTCTATTCATGCTGGTTTACAGAGAACTAGTCAAATGTATGCTAAATGCTAAAATATTAAACATATAATATACAAGATTGAAATGATAATACCAAACATGGCATGTTTTATAAATACCTCCAGGTTCTGTATTTGAGACCCAGTCTCTAAATCCCACACTCGAATGGAATGGTCGTCTCCTGCTGAATACAGACGGCTAGACGAGATGACTAAACAGTGAACCTGATTATTACAAAGTAAATAAACATGTATATTCAAATAATGTAAAACAATGGGTCACTTATTAGACAATTTTGTGAACCTACCTTAAATTAAAACAAAAGCATATTTATATAAATAATATAAAATTATCCAATCTGTATTTTAATTAAATTAATAACATACTGGTTAACTATTATATCAGTTTTTCTGTCTGATGGTCATAATTTACATCAATGATTATTTAATTTTCATTCAATGTTTAGATATAGGTAACAAGCATTTAGCACAAATAATATTGAACAAAAAATCCAATATTTAAAAAGTCTGATAACAATAAGTAACTGTTTCCACAACAGATCCAAGTTTTGTTAAATTCTGAATTTATAAAACATTCTAAAACAATAATTATTTGGAAGAAAAAATAAAATAAAATTAATTTTTAATTATTTATACTCCACAATACACCAAGCATCATGCTGGTGTACAACAGGGGTACATCCTCTTTGGCTATTTGTAGAAAAAACAGGTCAATCATTTTTAAAAGGCAAGTTTAATACAGCACAGAAATAACTACATACCACCCCGGTGTGTCCGTGGAAGTTATTGATGCAGCCTTTGGCGAGAGATTCCAGATCCCAGACTTTGATCACACTGTCAGCCCCTGCACTGTACAGCTTGCCCTTATAGGCACACAAACACCACACCACATCCTGGTGACCCCTAAAACACAAATATAGCAAAACTTGGATAAGAGAAATTAAACTCTTATCCATTCGAAAGACTGAAATATGGAAACAGGTTCATTACTTGCGGTTTTCTAGGGTAAAAAGTATAATAAAAATTGCTGCTAAAACTTTGCTCCATAATGTTTAAGATGATAGCTAATATTCTTGTGTGGCATAAAAAATAACGTTAGGTAGGAAGGAAAAACTATTTTTAATCATAATGATATTCACAAAACTGATTTACAATGTCACAAAAATTAATTACAAAGTTAAATTACAATATCACAAAAATTTGTAATTTATTTGTTTTATTATATTAGATATCGATGCTGACAACCAGAAATAGTATTACGACTTTTATGGTGTTCATAAAATTGAGTTTTAATGTTTAAAAGTTTAACAAAATCTAAAAAGAAGAGTACCAGCAAGGTAGATGATACACCCATCTAGAATTTGATGGAAAACCATATTTATATTAATGAGTATGTTACGGGTATGATTCAATTGTAATTATGTGAAATGTTTGCAATGGGATGGATGAAGAGTTCGTTTTGGACCAACCACCATCTCTAGTTGTTCCTACATGTACTTTGATGAGCCTGTATGCAATATATGATCTGGACAAGGGTTTACTGTTATGTGCAGTAGATTATGAAAAGTAGGTCATAATGACCTAGTAATGGTACAAGACACACCGCCATCCCAAGTTGTTTCTACATGTGAGGTTTGATGGTCATGTATGCATATGTATGCAAGATATAGTCCGGACAGGGATTTACTGTTATGTGCAGTAAAATGTGAAAAGTTAATTACAGTGACCTAGTAATGGTACATGACACACCTCCATCCCAAGTTGTTTCTACACGTGAGGTTTGATGGTCCTGTATGCAAGATATCATCCGGACAAAAAACTAACAGATGGACGTACGGACGTATAAGAACATTTTTTAATTTATTCATTCAAATACTGATGTGGAAGTAAAACCTTAGGAAAGGACCATACTCTGTGTAATATATCTCGACTCATCAAAGAAATGTTTTGCACAGAATGATAGAACCC
>JAECMU010043410.1:0-14791 GCA_016106625.1 Dracogyra subfuscus
AATGTTACACCCTTGCACCACGGTGAGGTTACAGCACGCGCAGGGGCCGACGTCATAAAGCCGTAAATAAAATGTGTTGAGTGCGTCATTAAATAAAACATTTCCTTTCTCACTTCTTAAAAACAAAACACTATTTATTAAACTTATTTGAGACATTCTCTCAGAAATGGGACACATTATTCCTTTTATAGACTTGAAGAAAAATATAATATCGATGGGAGGTTTTTACACTAAGAAACATTAATACACAATATACCTGAACATTGGAAAGATATTATGAATAAAATACCAGGGGAAAAAACACAAACAAACAACAAACAAACAACAACAACAGAAAACCAACCAGGTTGTGGTTTATTTACTAACAGTCTTTTTTTCAAATAAGTTAGGCCAACAGCGCAGACTCGCAGGTCCACAATTTTGGAAAATAACTCTTTGGAATGCAAAAATATATTGATATTTAGTACAACATTTTTCATAGAATAACTGCCACAAATAGCTATTTGTATCAAACTGGATTACGTGATGATGCAGTATGTCCTTTTCATAAACTCGATGAAGAAACTTTTGAAGAATTATTCGTATGGAGAGCAGATAATATAAAAGGGATATTCCTGAGTTTGCTGCAATTTTTAAAATGATATCAACTAACAGAGACTTTTTAACGATTATAATTACATATCAAATATATATTTTTTTCTGCATAAAATGACAGTGACTGTATATTAAACGTGTTTCTGGTCGTTCTACTATTTGTTCTAGTTTGAATTTCATTTTCTTTCCTAAAATAAAACATTTCGTACGTATGAAATTGAAAACAAAACCCAGTTTGGGCTTCTTACTAATATTAAGACGACCAGAAAAACGTTGAATGTACAGACACTGATATTCTAAACAAGAAAGTATAGTTCATATGTGAAGTTTGATCAAAGAAATACACATTTCGGATACATCATACACATTCTGCCCATTTCCAACTCTGACCTCCACCTCACGGAGTTCTGTCCCAGAGAAGTCGGAGATTGGTCCCGGGAGAGACGTGCTTGCACCTGGATTGGATCTAGACACGTTAATATGTTATTCAATCCAATCCATTAACTTGTACATTAGTTCGTTGCTAATTACATGTACATTACCTACCTGAAATGTGATGAGTGAACAAATGTGAACTTACATGCGGATCGCCTTCTGCGTGTAAAAACTGATAGCCCATTTATTAAGTCGCATTCTGTAATGAACACGCGTTCAAAGGGATTGGTCTGACCTAGATACACGAAACACGTATACGGCGCGTTATACCGGAACTCACGTATATAAATCTTAAAATGTCTAATATCCCTTCGATGGGATTATATCTATGTTCCCTCAGCTAATTCTGACCCTGATGAACTGACAAATGTATTATTCAATGGAGTGATCATTTATGTAGGCACATTTAAAATAAACTTCTACTTTTCAGCAACGAATAATTCCATGAACATCAATAAAAATATATATATAAAAAACCCACCGATGATGAGAAACAATTCCAATTTAGGTCATGTAATAAATACAAAACTACATATATGTGGTTTTCTGATTTCAGTATTCCACGAGTGTATTTTCTGCACGAAACCCCTCTGCCTGCGGCACCAGGGTTTCCCGCAGGAAATACACTCGTGGAATACAGAAATCAGAAAAACACATATGTGTAGTTTTGACAATGTATCTGCTTTCCAATCCCTGACAGCGTAGTTCTGAAGACTGTGAAGGTCGTCTTCATACATCTTGAACATTGTGAATCACTCAAATTATTGCTGCATTGCAGCATGGACGAGGTGAATGCATTTGCGATCAACATCTGGGGAGCACCCGATCTCTCGTGTAGACCTAATAACAACTGGGGAGCAACCAGATTGGTCTTGTAGTCCTATCAACAGCTGGTTGTTGTCTGGGATAGTGAGGTTTATTTGGTAGTACGATTCTATGTCATCAGCAGAGTATTAGATCTATTTTGCCTCGTCGACAAGTCCTAGGTTATGCTGGTTCTTTGAACAACGTTTTAACGCACCAATTTTAGACATCTTATTAGCGGACTGCTTTGTCTTCTAGGATACTAGGATACAAGTGACTTCTACCGTCTGGCGTAGTATGTGCTGTTATTTTTCTCAGCCATTTATGTTTTTACATAATTATATACTTTTCATTTTTAAAAATAATTGATATACTTACCTTTGTTTTACACCCATTAGCCGGTGTGTATTTTTGTGTTGGGGTGTCGTTAAATATTCATTCATTCGTGGTTTTATGCGCAATAACCGATGTGTATGTTTGTGTTGAATGTCATTAAATATTCATTCATTCCTGGTTTTATACGCAATAGCCGATGTGTGTGTTTGTGTTGGGGTGTCATTCAATATTCATTCATTTATGGTTTTATACCCAATAGCCGATGTTTATTTTTGTGTCGTTACACATTCATTCATGGGTTTATACTCAATAGCCGATGTTCATGTGTTTGTTTGGGTGTCGTTAAACGTTAAGCATTCATGATTTTATACCCAATAGGCAGATGTGTACGTTTGTGTTGGGGTGTCATTAAACATTCATTGATTCGTGATTTTATACCCAATAGCCGATGTGTATTTTTGTGTTGGGTGTCGTTAAACATTCATGCATTGATAGTGTTATACCCAGTAGACGATATGTATTTTTGTGGTGTCGTTAAGCATTCATGCATTCATGGTGTTATACTAAGTCGACAATATGTATTTTTGTGGTGTCGTTAAACATTCATGCATTCGTGTAGGTGTCATTCAATATTCATTCATTTATGGTTTTGTACCCAATAGCCAATGTTTACTTTTGTGTTGGGGAGTCGTTACACATTCATTCATGGGTTTATACTCAATAGCCGATGTTCATGTGTTTGTTTGGGTGTCGTTAAACGTTAAGCATTCATGATTTTATACCCAATAAGCGATGTGTACTTTTGTGTTGGGGTGTCGTTAAACATTCATTCATTCGTGATTTTATACCCAATAGCCGATGTGTATTTTTGTGCTGGAGTGTCGTTAAACATTCATACATGTATGGTGTTATACTAAATAGACGATATGTATACTGTGGTGTCGTTAAACATTCATGCATTCATGGGTTTTTTAACCCAATAGCCGATGTGTATAGATAATTAGGTTTCTAAGAGTTCATAGTGACACTCACACTCTTGCACCACAAAATCATGCGTGAAGATCAAAGAGCGCATTGACTAGCCAAGACTATACTGTCTAATTAGTTTTAGGACTCCGCTAACAGTCTTTTCATTAATATACGTACATGTAGTAATTATTTGTGTCTTATAATATTATGTCATACACTCTATTTGTTCCATCATAAATACCAGCATTTTCTACAGAACCCTCTCCGTGGTGTAGTGGATCTTTAAACCCCTAAGGAAAGCCTGCATCCTTTGTTGCTACCGGTCTCGGTGGTTAGGCCATCGGTCTAGTAGGTACTGGGTTCGGATCCCAGTCGAGGCATGGGATTTTTAATCCAGATACGACTCCAAACCCCGAGTGAGTGCTCCGCAAGGCTCAATGGGTAGGTGTAAACCACTTACACCGACCAGTGATCCATAATTGTGCTATCCTGCCCGTGGAAAGCGCAAATAAAAGATCCCTTGCTGCTAATCGGAAAGAGTAGCCCTTGAAGTGGCGACAGCGGGTTTCCTCTCGAAGTATGTGTGGTCCTTAACCATATATCTGACGCCATATAACCGTAAATAAACTGTTGAGTGCGTCGTTAAATAAAACATTTCTTTCTTTCTTTCCTTTGCTGCTGTAAATGTCCGTGGGGTAGGTGGGTTTTTTTTTTTTTCATTTGACAGAGACAGACCTATATACCGTGTTTCTAATCTTTGTACACCATGAAGCAGCACGTAGAGATCACATTTCAACCAGAAAAGCAATCGTCTGACATTTCATTGCAAAACTAATGACGAAGTCAAGACAAAATAAGGGAGTGATGCTTAACGTTGGTTCCGTTTCAGTCATATTGCTGTTCAAAGAAAGCACTGTGCTCGCGGGTTAACTTTAAATTGCCTTTCGACCATTCTTGATCAGTATTTGAAACAGGACCAACCCGTCTATCAAGTATGCGTTTGAAAGGGACAGTCCTGAGTCTGCTGCAGTGTTTAAGATATTATCGACTAACAGAGACTTTTTAACAATTGCAATTACATAACAACTATATTATTTTCTGAATCAAATATTAGTGGCTCTATATTAAACGTGTTTCTGATCGTACTGATATTTGTACTAGGTTAAATTGCATTTTATTTGCTAAAATATGTTTTACTTACAAATATCATGACGACCAGAAGCACATAGAATATACAGATACTGATATTCTAAACAATGTATTTAATATGTAAGTTTAAAGGGACATTCGTGAGTTTGCTGCATTGTAAGATGCTTCCGATTAATAACATATTTCTACGATTAAACATGCATATTAAATATGTTTTCTTGTTTAGAATACTAGTATCAGTGTTTGTATATTCAATGTGTTTCTGGTCGTCTTAATATTTGTAAGAAGCCCAAACTGGATTTTGTCTTGAAACAATTTCGTACGTACTAAAAACCTATATTTTAGGAAATAAAATTAAATTTATCCTGGTAGAAATATTAGAACGATCAAAAACACGTTTAATATACAGCCACTAATATTTTATGCAGAAACATTTATTTGATATGTTATTACAATCGTTAAAAAGTCTGTCAGTCGATAACATCTTAAAAACTGCAGCAAACTCAGGAATGTTCCTTTAATCGTAGAAATATTTTATTAGTCGGAAATACCGTACAGTGCTACAAATTCCGATTTTGTATCCAGGACAGAAGTACTTGATCCTCTTGAATGTGATCACTTAAAAAATACTGGCCGACAAAAACTAAATGTAGATTAGTGATGGCAATATATATTGTGGGAGAACAACCTATTATGAACCTCATCTACGGACTCTCATTAATGACTGCTCTGGCTGCTTTATTAGCGGCACAATGAGCGGAGTCTGGGACAGTGTTAGCAACTGGGTGTGGGTGGGTTATAGATGAGAATGGCGGACACACGGTGATAAAAGAGAAAGATAACAGCCCAGTATAATTTAAAATGAGTCTTACTGACAGTGCCAACTTGGGTCTGTCTGTTGGTATACAATAACACCACAGAAAACATATTTACACATACAGCCGTCACACGCAGGATATACATACACTGTTGCATATGTAGAGCGGTGGTATCGATTTCGTAGAATATGTTCAATGGGGAAAATGCGGTTGTTCACTAATGTGGTTTTGACGTTTAACCTGATTACTCACAAGTGACTAATGATGGTCCTCTTCCCTGAGGACTAGGGGTCTATGAAGGTTGGCAATGACTCGCTATACAGGGATTTGGGTACGGTTCCATAGTAGGACACTCACTCGAGGCGTGGCTATCATTTGACTTGTCTACTCGAGGAGCCAAGTGGCAAAACACTCTCTCTCTCTCTCTCTCTCTCTCTCTCTCACACACACACACACACACACACACACACACACTTCCCCTGTCTTCCTTCTTATACTTTGGACCAAATGATAAATAGAGGATTCGTCACGAGTGTTTTATAATATGGCAAACATCAAACAAGTCTATGTTAATCGGTATTTGTCGAATAGCGCATTCTATTCATCCTATCCATTACACTTCTATAATAATATTTGTATTCAACATTTAGTAAATTAGAGTACTAAAGTCGCCCTCATCGGTAATATAACGTCATCACAAATTACTTTTACGTCACACACTAACTCACTTACGAAAACGTTTCGCTCAGGTACACAGGTCTCGTTGCCTTGTAAACAGGTGACCCATTCACGGCTATACTTTATTATCGAGAGACGTTTAAATTTGCATTCCATTATTAACCAAGTTAATACACTATATTATCACACGGGTTTATGACATGAATAGCATGGCCCCAGCGCGTACTGTAACTTCACCGTGGTGCAGGGGTGTAACATTCTCTTTGAGAATAGCCAATACAGTACAAATACAGTAAACGTCAGTATCTATCTGTGATACATGCGTTTTTGCACAGTTCTTTAAACTGTTTGTATTTAAATTTAGAATGTTTATATTGATGCTGATCATCACTGTATGTGTTTGCATTACCAAAGTTTAACACCCAATAGCCTATGTATTTTTCGTGCTGGGGTGTCGTTAAACATTAATTCATTCATTCATTTGAATATCAAGGGTAAGTTTAAGGAAAAAACTCCCAATTAACTGCTCTGTTGGGTTATAGTAAAATTAAATATTCCTTCTATTCACTCAACGTAATCTGCACTTTAATCAATGTGAAGACATAAAATCCGCTAAACACACTGGACTAGTCATTGGATACATGGTCGTACAATGTGTTCAGTCACGTGAACACCTTAAAGCTTTAGTTCATGTCCAGCCACAAAGAATCGAGTCGACATCGCTAATTTGCATGCTGCCGCACATGACGTATTGCTTTAAACATCTACGAGGTTTCTTCGTTCACTATTTTCCTTCTGGTGTATTTATCTCGGGGAGATTTACCTAGTTAGCTATATATTCAATAACAATCGCTCTGCTTTTTATTACATGAGAATTTGTTTCGTAGACAAAACCGTGTTCGAGTAATGGTATTGCGTTCGTTATCTGATGGCCATTGATTTCAGTAATGCCATCTTGGTGAAAGTTGTTTCGATGACATCTGTGTTCGCGAGCAAGCAGACAGTGTGTTCCAGGAACTGCATCAGTGTGTAATTTGATAAAGAAACCAATACTGCATTAGGTGAGCGTTATTAACCACCGAGTCTCTTGGCGCCCATTGCCTTATACAATATCAACAGAATCGCGTCTCAGTGTTTTAGTTCAGTCAATTTCCGACAGCATTTTAAAGAGAAATATCACTGAAAGTGAATTTACCGTTTCGTCGTTGTTGGTTTCTGGTTGCCTTCTGTATATATTACCCAAAAAAACCAAATCGCGTATTGACGTCTAGCTTGGTTGGCAGGTTAAAGGGACATTCCTGACTTTGCTGCAATCTTTAAGATGTTATCAACTAACAGAGACTTTTTGACGACTGTAATTACATATTAAATGTATTTTGCTGCAAAAAAAAATATTAGTGGCTGTATGTTAAACGTGTTTCTGATCGTTCTAATATTTGTACCAGGTTAAAATTTCATTTTATTTCCTAAAAAGGATTTTTTCGTACGTACGAAATTATTTGAAGACAAAATCCAGACTTCTTACAAACATTAAGACGACCAAAAACACATTGAATATACAGACACTGATGCTCTAAACAAGAAAATATATTTATTATGTAAGTTTAATCGTAGAACTATTTTATTGCTCGGAAACATCTTACAATGCAGCAAACTCGAGAATGTCCCTTTAATTGGCCAGAATGACTAGTTTATGACGACCTGGTCACCTGATCGACAGACTAGAACATAAATCAGTATATTAATGTTAAAATAACACCACACTGTCACACACACACACACACACACACACACACACACACACACACACACACACACCACCACCACCACCACCACCACCATATCGTCAATATTACAAAACACGATATAAAAAAAGAAATGTTTTATTTAACGACGCACTCAACACTGACAGGAAACCTGCTGTCGCCACTTCATGGGCTACTCTTTCCGATTAGCAGCAAGGTATCATTTATTTGCGCTTCCCACAGGCAGGATAGCACAATCCGTGTCCTTTATTGAACCAGTTATGAACACTGGTCGGTGCAAGTAGTTTACACCTACCCACTGAGACTTGCGGAACATTCACTCAGTGTTTGGAGTCTGTATCTGTATCTGGATTAAAAATACCATGCCTCGACTGGGATCCGAACCCAGTACCTACCAGCCTGTAGACCGATGGCCTAACCATGACCCCACCGAGGCCTGTCAAAACGCGATATATGCCAATTTCCAAATTAGAAGTAATTGGTGAATGTATGTTGATTTTAGTGTAACTCGACACTACGTCAGTAATTTCTGTCAAAACTATATCTCCATATGAACAGTGTAAAACATGTAATGTGTGTGATATACCATCGGTGTCCTTAAATTACGTTACGGTTAACAAAACAAACATTTGTTTGGTTTAACGACACCACTGTCTTGTCACGAACGAGTCCAGATTCCATTTGGACAGTAGTGATGGTCGAAATCGAGTATACAGACGTCTTAACGAACGTTACGCTGGCGTTTGCGTTGTGCAGCGTGCAGGTTTCGGCGGCGGGAGCGTCATGGTGTGCGGTTAAAATCACACGGGTGGACGCAGCTGGTGATTGTGGCTGCAAATCGGACTGTCGTACGCTACAGGGATGAGATCATAAAACCGCATGTGCTCCCGTTCCTTCAAGGTCAACGTGTTGCCGTCATGTTGCAGCACGTGTAGTGACCGACTTCCTGAGACAGCAAAATGTCAACACACTGCCTTGGCCCGCTGTTTCGCTTGACCTGTCGCCCATTGAGCACGTATGGAACGAAATGGAGAGGCGCCTATATCTCCTGCCATACTGGCCATTGATCTTGAACCAACTGGGTCGTGACCATGTTCAGGTCTGGAACAACATCCCACAAGGGTTTTTGAACCATCTGGTGTCATCAATGAGACGTCCTTTTTTAAAGTCTGTGTGCACGCACACGGTGGCCATACACGGTATTGACATTGTGAACTCACTTTCGACACCACCCCTCTTTATGACCCAGAGATTGGTAACAACAATGCCAGACGTTTTTTCTGCTGGATTTGGTATTGTGCGTAAATGGCAAATAAATAATGTGTGAAATAATTGTGTTGATTTAATTACAAATAAGAAAATCACACCATTTGTAGTAATTCACAGGAACTTTCCGCTAGTATAGTTTCTTGTTTAGAATATCAATGTTCAAAGTGTTTCTGGTCGTCTTAATATTTGTAAGAAACCCAAATTGGATTTAATCTTCAAATAATTTCGTAATTTTAGGAAATAAAATGAAAATTAACCTAGTACAAGTAGTAGAACGATCTGAAACACGTTTAATATATAGCCACTAATATTCTAAACAAGAAAATTATATTTAATATATACGTTTAATTCTAGAAACATTTTATTTGTCACGTTATGAAAGTTTGCAGAAGTATTGTTTTGATCTATTTTTACTACATAAGAAGCATATTACAAGTAAGTTCAATATCATATTTATAATTTTTGTTATACAAAATATTATTTCAATTTTGTTCATAATCCCAATAATTTGTCCAGCCCTACAGCTTTATTTTCTCTTAATCTCTGTTGAGTTTAATATATTTCGGTATGGCAGTTTATCAGTAGATCTATTATTAATAAACATTTAAGCATTAATGGCATTTATTACACTTGTGATTGTCCAAAATAAATGTTTTATGTTGATGCTTTCGTATGAACATGTCATTTGCTTTAATTAATGAGATAAATTTTGTTTGATGTAACTGTATTTTTTTTGCACTGCGAAGTGCTAACCTAGACCTAAAATGCACCCTAAATGTTATTGTAAGCTTACATTTATTCAAATCAGTGAAATTATATATATATATAAACATTAATTTTGTGAAGTAATTTTTATCTAATTGATATGAAGTCCATATCCTAATACTGTTCTGGATTTTGAGATCTTTTTTATTTATCTTACAGAGTCATTAAGACCTACTGATGAGCAAACAGCCTTGCACCTGAATTTGAAACCCGGTCAAAACATTTGTCCAGAGTGCTATAAAAGAAAAGATGAAAGAAAACCTGATGAGATTGTTATTTATGATGAAGAGTATCAACCCATGGAAATAGTAGCTGATTCTCTTAACAACACAGCTCAGGCACTGGATTGTACACCCATCAAAACCTGCATTAGTCGGCGAGATAGATTATACTATGCTAAGAAGAAAAGTTAAACAGCTTCAGACAGCCGTAAGTTCTAAGTTTGCTCATGCACTGGACTTGCCAATGGAAGACAATGCGTCGACAGATAACAATGGTGACACTGCAAGTTGCAAAGACCTTGACAGACTAATACTTCTTCTAAAAGAGAACCAGACATGAAAAAATAAAATTATTGACTCTTGCACCAGAAAGCTGGACCCAAGAAAAGACGATGCAAGAATTTTTGGTTACAAAACACATGGTTAAGAAAGCCAGAAAGCTGAAGAAGGAAAATGGTATTCTAGCTGAACCCGACAGCAAGCAAGGTAGAACCCTTTCTCCAGACTTGGTTCAGAGAATTGTCGATTTCTAGGAGTCTGATGAATATTCCCGAATGTGTCCTGGAAAAAAGGAATATGTTGTCATCAAAGTGAACAACTCCAAAAAGGTTATTAATGGTGAATTAAAGAAATATATCTTGATTATACCAAAAATCATCCATATGATAAGGTTGGATTTTCTAAGTTGTGTGAACTTAAGACCCAAATGGTGTATTCCAGTCACCGCTTCTGGTATGCATTCTGTCTGTGTCTGTGAACACCATCAGAATGTCTAACTTGTAGTAGCTGCTCTGCCAGGAAATTTTGACTATAAAGATTTTCTGGGCAAAATAGTATGTAGTATAGAAAACCGGCAATGCATGCTTCATCTTTGTTAATCCTGTCCTGGTAAAGGTCCCATTCAAGATTATATATCAGATTTGTTCACTATCCATGACTGATTTTGAAGATTTTTTTTTGGTTTTTTGTTTTTTTTATTTAACGACGCACTCAACACATTGTAATTACGGTTATATCGGCGTCGGACATATGGTTATGTCGAGAAAAAAACCCAGTGATTAGCTGACAGGGATCGATCCCAGACCGACCGTGCATCAGGCGGGCACTGTACCACTGGGCTATGCTGCCTGCTGATGATTTTGAAGATGACATTGTGTACAAGCAGTGGGTTCACACAGACAAGTCCACTCTTGTAAGTCTGACGGTATCTGTTCCAAGAATTCATACAAAAAGCCAGTGACTTACTTTATGATATCCGTCAGCACCACTTTATAGCTAAAGCACAAGGCAGCTACATTAGGAAGCTGAAGGAAAAACCTTGTTCCACATGAGGCTGTGGTCTTGTTAGACTTAGTAGAAAACTACAGCTTCATAGTTCAAGATGCTGTGCAAGGCTACCACTGAGACAATTCTCAAGACACACTCCACCCATTTGTATTGTATTACAGACTGGATGACGAATTAAAAATGGCTGAATGCCTGTATAATTTCGGATTGCCCCAAACATGACACTGTTGCTGTACATTCATTTATTTCAACCATTATATATTATCTTAAAACCACAATACTATCTATTAAAAAATTGATATACTTCATTGATGGAGCAGCTGGTCAATATAAAAACTTCAAAAACTTTACTAATTTATGCTATCACAAAAAATTACCATGGCCTTGATGCGGAATGGCATTTCTTTGCCACAAGCCATGGCAAGAGTCCCTGTGATAGTATTGGTGGCACAGTGAAACATCTGGTTGCTAGGGCTAGCTTGCAGGCAACCTTGGAACATCACATTTTTACAGCAACCGATATGTTTAATTGGGCATCCAGTCACATTGCTGGAGTGACTTTTTTTCCTGCTGATAACATTGCAAAAAATGAAAAGCAGTTTGAATTGACTTCTCGCTTCAATTCAGCTAAGACTCTTGCAGGCACCCGATCTCATCACTGCTTCATTCCTGTCTCTGAAGTAGAGCTGATGATGAAAAGAATCTCGGCTGACAATGAATCTACTTTGATCACTTTAGGCCAGAGACTGTTACCATTTCTAGCCAGTACGCAACACGATTCCCAAAACTACATGTATGACCAGTTGCAGCCAGGGAAGTATGTTGCATACATTTATGACAAAGAATGGTACTTAGGAAGTATTGTTGAACGTTGTGATGAAGAAAATGATGTGCTTATTGATAACATGAAACGGTCCAGAACAGGACTTCTCTCCTGGCCTTCAGCTTCACGAAAAGATCAGTGTTGGGTTCGGTTTCAAGAAATTATGTGTGACTGGTGCACCTCAAGTGCAGGCACATAGTGCTCGATTTTATAAACTGTCTACCCAGGATGACATTCAGAATAAAAATAAATTACCAGCATTTCTGTAATTAAATGTGGATATAAAGTTGAACCTGTATATTAACACATTCTAATTATGAATACTTTCTGGATACATTTTAATTTTTGAAGTTAAAGTGAAGTTTTTGTGCAGTGATTCATTCAAGTGTTTATTTCAACCTCGAGCTCTTAAATGGGGACTAGACAGGTAAGTTTATTTACCTATCAAGGAGTTGATCCACAAAGTCAAACATTGGTACACATATAGCAAATATATATTAGTTAATCATATTAAAAGTTCATGGTGCTAGGTAATTGCCCACATGGTCAAATCAATCCCGGGTATGCATGCATATATTTTGCATTTTGTAATTTTTTCTCAACTTTGGACCCTAACTACATATTAATATTTTACTGGATTAAGATAATCTTTCCCATAAAGAAACATCCATAGGTACATACTTCATACCAATCAACAGTTTGTATCTATGACAAATAATCATAAAGTAATAGACCTCCAAAACAGATAAAATATATGTTTCGAATGATAAAAAACTAAACTTTAGATGCTCCCTGGTCAAAAACTATTAGAGATATGTACAATATGTAACATAGCAAATTTCAGTTCAATATCTTTATAATAATTAAAGTTATTAGCATTCAAAAATAGCCCGAAACCACTTGACATAGTCGCGAGTGCCAAAAATGGGGAGACGGGCCCAACATTTGATGAACCATAATTTCAAAACTAATAAGAATGTGGTCCCAAAATTTTGCATGCATCCATCATGTATACAGACGCACAAATGAGTGGAATTTTATCAAAATCGGAGATGGTCACCCGGGGAGCTATACGTTACTGTGACGAGATCATTACACCAGTGGCCATTTCATTCCTGCAGCAGCATCCTGGCTTTCTGTTTCAAAACTACAACGCTAGACCACATACAGCTAGGTTAACCTTCTTGAGCGGAATCACATCCAAGTGTTCAACTGGCCACCGAAGTTCCCTGACTTGTCCCCATTTGAGCATCCATGGGACCTACTGAACCGTAAGGTACGCGAAAACCATCCTCATATCTTTAATGCCCATGACCTAGACATTGCTCAGAACCGGGAATGGAAAGCAGTTACTGTTCCTGAGATTAATGGTCTCATTAGAAGCATGAAACGACGATGTACTACTGTCATCAATGCCGCTGGTGCACACACACACACACACACTATTGAGCCTCTCTCAACATTTTGGTAGATTTACCCCTCCATTTCATCCGTTGAAATTTAAAGTGACGACCCTGATACCGTGACAACGTGTTACTGCTGGCTACATTCAGAAATGTTGTATCAATGAAATAATATGTACAAATAAATTCAACATCCAATCAGGTTGTCTTTATTTCATATCTTGTACGTAACTGCTAAACTTATTTTCATATATTTACAATGTTTGACACTCAACAGCCAATGTATATTTTTGTGCTGGGGTGTCGTTAAAGGGACATTCCTGACTTTGCTGCACCTTTTAAGATGTTTTCGACTAACAAAGTATTTTTATCAATTGTAATTACATTTCTGATATATGTTTGTGCATAAAATATTAGTGGCTGTACATTAAACGTGTTTCTGATCGTTCTAATATTTGTACCAGGTTAAATTTCATTTTATTTTCAAAAATATAATTTGTTTGTATGAACAAAATTATTTGAAGACAAAATCCATTTTGGCTTCTTACAAATATTAAGACGACCAGAAACGCATTGAATATACAGACACTGATATTATAAACCAGAAAATATATTTAATATGTACGTTTAATCGTAGAAACATCTTACAATGCAGCAAACTCAGGAATGTCCCTTTAAACATTCATTCATTCGATGAGTAGGTGTAAGACCACTACACCCTCTTCTCTCTCACTAACCACTAATCCAATGTCCTGGACAGAGAGCCCAGATAGCTCAGATATGTGTCCACGACCGCGTGTTTGAACCGTAATTGGATATAAGCAACAAAATAGTTTTAGAAGGAAAAGAAAGACTGATGCCAAAATCCCGAGATCTCACATAGACCAACAGTTCAAAGTTGGTCACTGCATATTCCAATACAATGATCGAGACTGGACCGGACTCCACTGACCTGGTAATTGAGCAGGTTTTAATGAGACGCGTGAAGTCATCAGGAGGCCATACAACAAGACGTGGGATGGGTCATGCACCAAGCGTCGAGTGGCTTTTGTCAGTTTTTGCGCGTGCACATATTAACCATAAAACTGCATGTAATTAAGTATAAATAAGTGAATGAATGATGAACGACTGAATAGATAAATCAATTGCAAAACAAATCTGAATACGTAATTATATGCATATTATTATTTTACACACATACGTTTTGTTTTACCTCAATCATATGGTAGGTTTAGTGTTACCACACATTTAAAGGGACATTCCTGAGTTTACTGCAATATTTTAAGATGTTATCGACTAATAAAATATTTCTACGATTAAATTTGCATATTAAATATATTTTCTTGTTTAGAATATTAGTGGCTCTATATTAAACGTGTCTCTGATCGTTCTAATATTTGTACTAGGTTAATTTTCATTTTATTTCCTAAAACATATGTTTTCGTACGTACGAAATTATTTGAAGACGAAATCC
>JAECMU010043414.1:0-10123 GCA_016106625.1 Dracogyra subfuscus
TGCTGTTCAATCACATTTCATTATTGTTAAAGCAGGCGACATGTGAAAAGGTGATTCAATTTTTTTTTTTTATATAGGGCACATATCCATCAATTAGCAGTACAGACGGTAAATTAAAAATTCAAGTCTCTCTGCTGTTAAGAAATTCGCCCTCTCTTACATTTGAGCCAGAAGTGACTTCGCTCTATGATTTTGACCTCGCGTAAGGCCTGTATATATATACTAAGTGAAATTAAAAACCTCACAACCGTTTCATCTTGGCTAGTTAGCAAGTTTTTTTGTAGTTTTTTTTAACGACGCACTCAACACATTTTAATTACGGTTATATCGGCGTCGGACATATGGTTATGTCGAGAAAAAAACCCAGTGGTTAGCTGACGGGGAAGTATGACAGAAGAACGTGTTAAATAAGGTTTTTTATTGTATCACGTCCAAAGAAAGAATAGGAATAAATGTTGAGTCAAACGTCTTTTCGATGCGCTCACACCATTCGTCAAAACCACAAACAGTGAAAATGGTAATTCACAAGCATGGTTGTCTAATAAGAGGAAGAAGAAGAAATGTTTTATTTAACGACGCACTCAACACATTTTATTTACGGTTATATGGCGTCAGACATATGGTTAAGGACCACACAGACTTTGAGAGGAAACCCGCTGTCGCCACTTCATGGGCTACTCTTTCCGATTGGCAGCAAGGGATCTTTTATTTGCGCTTCCCACAGACAGGATAGCACAAACCATGGCCTTTGTTGAACCAGTTATGGATCACTGGTCGGTACAAGTGGTTTACACCTACCCATTGAGCCTTGCGGAGCACTCACTCAGGGTTTGGAGTTGGGTATCTGGATTAAAAATCTCATGCCTCGACTGGGATTCGAACCCAGTACCTACCAGCCTGTAGACCGATGGTCTAATAAAATCACAGGTTCAGTAGCGCGTATGCCCTCCATGTGGACCCATAACTGCAAAACTGTTTGATACGTGTAATGACCGCAATAGGGATACGGCGCCATTGTTCCACTAATAAGGCACCAAGTTCATGCAGTCTCAGGGGGGTGTCCTGAAAGTGCGCAGGCGTCTTCCCCGCACATCCCAGACGTGCTCGATAGGATTCAGGTCGGGCGACCGTAAAGACCTAATCCAAGACATTGATGCCTGCGTTTCTCAGGTAATCCCTTGTTTACCATGAAGGGCACTAGTTCCCGTGCCAGCACCTGGTTGCTGTATGTAGCAGCGTTTAGGTTGCCACGGATGTCCAGAACGGCCATTTCCGCAAAAAACACCCCAAACCATTACATTGCCTCCGAATCTGTCAACTTCACTGACACAACACTGAGCATGACGTTCACCACGTCGTCTTGAAACCCTCTGCCTATCATCAGCTAATAGCAGTGTGAATCTTGATTCATCGCTAAACACAACTCTATTTGCATTCCCTCGGAGTCCATCGCAAGTGGCGTTGTGCCCACAGTTGACGTCGATGAAATTGGGTCAAAATGATTCCATGCGAGGAGGTGGGCGGTTCGCAGCCGATTTCGGATCGTTTTCACGGACACCCGACGTTTGAAAAGTTCATTATTGGTTGCCGTAGGCGTCATGAAACGATTGCTGAGGTGACGTAACACAATATGAATGTCATCTGCCTGTGACGTCACATGTGGTATACTGGTCGGAAGGAAGGAAATGTTTTATTTAACGACGCACTCAACACATTTATTTACGGTTATATGGCATCTGAGATATGGAAAGGATCACACAGATACTGAGAGAAGAAACCCGCTGTCGCCACTTCATGAGCTACTCTTTTCGATTAGCAGCAAGGGATCTTTTATGTGCACCATCCCACAGACAGGATACCACGATCTTTGTTACGCCAGTTGTGAAGCACTGGCTAGAACGAGGAATAGCCCTGTGGGTCTACCGACGGGGATCGATCCCAGACCGACCGCGCATCAAGCAAACGCTTTACTACTGGGCTACGTCCCGCCCCTACCTGGTCGGGGGCGATCAGCTGTGGTGCCCGTTTGTTGTACTCGTGTCCGCAGATCACAAATTGCCCGTCGACTGCAACCCAAGGACCTTGCAACGTCAGCTACTGACTTTCCCGCGTGCTACATGCGGACGACACGTTCACGCTACACATTTGTGAGGCGTGGCACGTGCAAAACCACTTTTGCCTCAATGGTGCAGTACACGTGCTATGGATCGGGTCACGTGGGCTGTGATGGGCTTTAAACGGGGGAATATTTGCTCCCGAAAAATACCTGATTTCAACACTTTCAAATTCAAGTTATTAATTTAACTCAGTATATATAATATTGTGCACCATTTATAAAAGTTCTACTGGTAGAAATAAGTAAATAAATAAATACTAGTAAATAAAATATATCTCAAATATGTTTCCAAGAACGGAATGGATTGGTAACACAACACACGCACCCTCCTCTCTCTCTCTCTCTCTCTCTCTCTCTCTCTCTCTCTCTCTCTCTCTCTCTCTCTATCACATCGAATACACTAAATGCATTTACTTTACTTGATATATGTTTTTCCCAATATCCATAGCTATAATAGGGTAGTGTGTAAGTGTGTCCCAGCACGTGACCCTCCAGTCTAAAATATGTCCCTCTAGTATAAATATGTGTCCCTGAGTGTGTCCCTGAACTGGTGCAGTCTTGTCAGGTTGGATTTTTATAAATCTGATGAAAGGGCCAGTTCATTTATGTTTGGTACTTTTGTGTGACAGACACAAATTAACAAACGTTTTTTATTTATTTATGAAACAGTAATTTATGCAAGTGTTCAACTAGTTCTGTTATAACAAATTGTTATATTTACGATTAGTGACCGTTTGTTGTGTGCGTTATATATACTTTCCCAAAAAAAGGTCAGATACACCCGACTTCTACATCATATATTGCAGTTAAATGTTCCATATTTTATTATTAAGTGACATTGTATGGTTACTGAATTATCAAACTTTAGTCCACCTAATTCTGGATCTGAAGGGTTAACGCTGAAGTGTGTGACGTGATTAATTATGGGGTGTCAAAATGTTCAGTATCGGTTATATCCTCGTGCTGCAATCGCAGCTGCACAACGATGAGGCATGAATGGAACAAGATTTTGAATGGTGTTCTGAGGAATGTTCAGGGGAATGTTTTGCCATTCATCCCATAACGATACGTACAGTTCCTGTAGTGTTTGTGGCATGGGGATTTTTCGACGAACTTTGCAATCCAGGACGTCTTCATTTGGGTATAAATCTGGCAATGTTGCTGGGTATGACAGGTCACGAGCGTGGTTTTGCTGTTGAAAATCTTGGCAGTCACGTGCAATGTGTCACCGACATTGTCGTGCAGAAAGATATCACCACTGATGTTAATCAGTGGAACAACGTGATGTTGCAGTGTCTCATCCCGGTAAAAGTTGATAACGGCTTGGAGGGAAATTCGTCTTAGTCCTGCAATTTGGATAGCTGTGGAGGTTGCTGCCCTAAATCGATCCCAAAGGTAGTGCAAATGGGTGTATCGATCTTGGGCTTGAGTGGTCACTCTTGGTCGGCCTAACCTTGTTCTGTACGAGCGCTTCTTGTGTTATTGTAGGTAGTACTAAAGCAAATAACTTCCGGCTGGGTCAAAGTTCGATGTGCACCTAACTTTTGATAGAGAAGCAAACACCACAAGTCCTGTGATTGGTTATAAATGTGAGTGTGTTGCTTGTAAAAAATAATAGTTTTATCTGGGTAAAAAAAAATATGCAATTTTATTTCATCTAGTACCAATGTGTAAAGTAGCCTTGTGCTTGAAACATGTATGGGGTACCTGTAAAAAAAAGTGCTCAAATTCTGTGCAAAACTAGGGTAGTCATAGACGCTACCCGTTATCTCAGAACCGAGCAGCTTAACCCCCAATTTTCTCTGGATCACTTGAAGTGTGAGGGGTGGTAGTATTTATATCCGTGGCGTTTATGTTGATTGATACGCTGCAGGTAGGAGTTTTAGCCACATATGTTACTATTGTCGTCTATGGGATTTGATTTGGTGGTATACACCCTATAATGCATCCAAAGTCTGTTTTTAGTGGCTCTGCAAAAACTCATATGTTGGGCAACATCACCTTAGTTAACACCTACTTGACTGGGTCCAACAGCGTTACGACATTTTTCTTCTGTAAGTTTTGGCATTGTAACGTCAACCTCTGTGGAAAAAACTGTAAGTCGGAGACAGTCACCGATACTGTCATTTATACCCCTATGTAACCCAACCTGAAATATGAAACATTCAGTTTTCAGAATGCACCTTTAAGTCCAGTATAGTTTATTCTGTTTTTCATATCACACCTGATGATGAGAATTTTGTATCAACAGTGAGAAGATGGCTAAAACTAAAGAAGACATTTCGTCGGCATAGGTATGTTTTGTTTGTGGAAAGGAAAGGAATATCAATTATTTTTAATAACACAGCACATTTTAAATTACGGCTTTTTTGTGTATAACATTCGGTTATTTCGACATTAAGTCGATAGAGAGAAAGAGGAAATGTTTGACATCCAGTAATCGGTGATTAGTAAATGAATGTTCTATAGTAATGCAGGTAAACAAAACAAACATAACTTTATAGGGAGAAAGAGAAAAAACCTGTTATCGCCTACCAATAAAGCGCCAAGGGATTTTTCATTTAATATGTACTTGCCAATAGACAGAACATCACATACTACAGCCATTGGTCTATCCAAGTCCACCGATGGCGATCGAACCTGCTGCCAATCGCACCTCAAACAAGCGCTCTGCCACTAAGTTATAACCTGTCATTGGTGTGTATGGAATGTCACATGTTATGTACATCTAAACATATAAAGTATTTGACTGAATTTTCTAACAAATCAAATCGAACGAACGTAGATAAAGCGGCTAAAAATTATATTCAATGTAAATTATGTATTAACATGCTTGCAAAGTAGAAAGTTAAAGTTAGTTTTATTTAACGACATCACTAGAGCACATTTATTTATTAATCATCAGCTATTGGACGTTAACCATTTGGTAATTCTGACATATAATCTTAGAGTGGAAATCCACTACAATTTTCCATTAGTAGCAAGCGATCTTTCATATGCACAATTCCACAGACCGGATAACACATATCACGACCTACAATATACCATTTGTGGTGCACTGGCTAGAACGAGAAATAGCCCAATGGGCCTACCGACAAGAACCGATCCTAGACCGACCGCGCATCAAGTGAACGATTTACTACTGGGCACGCGCAATGTAGAAAATATAAACTAAAATGGTTGGTTAGGGATCATTTAATGAAATGTTAGACTAATGCATATCCGGTGTACCAACAGGCCTACACACTAACAGTTTAAGAAAGAAAAAAGACGACATTTTAGAATCAAAAAACAAAAATCACGACTTTCCTAACTTGCCAAAGACTACATTTATGTTCGCTATATACGAAGCATTAGTGACTACAACTTTTTTAAATAAAGGACAATCTCTGTTGTCCAGATCTTTCTACCAGGATACTCGTTTAAAACATAACACCTACTGGCCTGAGTACTTCCAGTTTACACTAAAATACTACATTTGCATGGACTGGAATTACTACAAAGAAGCCAACTGTTTTGAAGGGGCTATCCTTAGTTTGCTACCATTGTGAAATGTTTACAATTAACATAACCGTTTTATTCACCAAAATTACATATTAAGTGGGGGTTTTCCTATTTAGAATATCAGTATCTTTATAAAGAACGTGTTTATTGTCGACATAATATCTGTAGTAGCCCAAACTAGATTTTCCCTTCCAATATTTTCGTACAGACAACAAAATATATATTACGAAGTAAAATGAAATGTAAGTGTTACAGGCATGCTATTCGGGTAAATCTTACAATGCTTGTAAACTCAGGACAGTCTCTTCAACAATGAATGAATCAATGTTTAACGACACCCCAGCACGAAAAATGCTATTGGGTGCCAAACTATGGTAATGCAAATAAATAACGTGATGATCAACATCAATATAAAAATTCAAGGTTTAAACAAAAACAGTGTAAAGAACTGTACAAAAACACAAATATCACAGAATTTTACGGATACTGAATTTTGTGCTGTATTGGCCATTCTGAAAGAGAATGTTACACCCCTGCACCACGGTGAGGTTACAGCACGCGTAGGGTTCTTTTCAACAAGTTAAGCATTCTCAAACTGCATGCTTTCCCATATCAACTTAGTCTGATGTTTGGCACTACAAAACTATCTGGCATAAAATAATATCAGTCAAACATTGGACTATTCGTGTAGACATCTATGCGGATCAATTGGGAAAATAACTGATCTGCGGCCAACTGATGGCAGCCATACTGCATCTTCCTGACTGTCTCCGGCTATTCCTGCTTGATCGGAAGTGACATCACGACGGGTACACACGTGGTCGAAATAACCATTGGATAGACACCAACATTAGTTTAAACTGTACCAAGTCGTTGTTAAACTAATATTCCTTTAATTTCCGCCACACACACGGAATAAAAAATATATATATTGGAAGTAAATCTTAAGGCAGAGACGAATATTACTTGCATTTCAGGAAATCTAGTTTTCAACATTGTATGGAGGGGGAGCATACACCCGAAAATAAACCCTATAAACTTTGTGTTGCGCCCTACTTGCTTCCGCCATGCCTGTACCAGGCTCTTCATTTTCCTTCCAAGTTCAGAGTCTTGCACGCATCCGCCACCACAACCATTCACCACCACCACCACTACCACCACTAGTTTAAGTACTCTGCCGTTCGAGAACTAGACGAACATTCGGAATGTTGTGATCGCTCATAACAGTCCAAATGTCCGCCTAGCTCTCAAACGGCAGAGTATTCCGGCTACACCACCAGACAGTCACCAGTTTAAATTATTGGCTGGATCACCAGTTAGGTTTCAAGCAATAACAAATAGCATATATGTTTTACTCCGTGTTATGAATACAACTAAATGTTTACACCGGTGCTCTAAATATAACAAGTGGGTCTGCAGTTAGTATTTATAATAACCGAGCTTGCCCGTTTACCGAGAACAGAGCCACTATCGTTGGCTACCGGCAGTCCGCTGTTGTGTTCGCTATACGGTCTTAATATTACTAAGCGATGTAAAATCCCCGAGTGTCTGCTTCATGTACATACATTGTAGAACATCACGAATAATAATGAAGTGGGCATCACATGACCAAAGTGGGCGGACGTTTCGTCGCGAAGTCCACGCCTCTTGCTGTGTTTCGTTTACAATATAAGAACCCGTTTCTTCTTCTACGCTTTTTGTGGAAACGGAACAAAGTGGAAATTAAAATAACGGTGCGATTGGAAACATGGAGTTCTGGACATCTGCCATTATTTTGTCTTTGATGGTGTCGGTGGCATGCGGAGTGTCCAGTAAGTAGGCCTATATGTTTGTTTGTTTGTGTGGGTTTTTTTTTCTTTTTCTTCTTCTTCTTCAGTTATATACTTCAGTGTCTCACTGTCATTATAATTATAATTAAAATAGTATTTGTTTTTCAGAACACGTATGCATTAGGTCAAAGAAAATGTCTTTAATTAACTTAAAACATGCCTTTGAAAATTGCGAGAGCGATAGTTTCGTGCGCGAGTCGCTTGCGTTAGTAAAGTTTGGCGTAAAGCATTTTTCGTTCGCGCATTGAATTTGTGCAGTCATTTGCATGGTCATGACAGGTTACGTATAAATGAAATAGGTTTCCTGAATCTGTTTCTGCGTGACCTATCAATGATTTACGCCTGTTTACAATTCTCAGAGGCCAGAGTTAAAACGCAAACACAGTTTAAATTAATTTTAACTCTGCTGTATGTTTGTTTCAACGTTAACTAATACTAGCTCTGAGTAGCTAAGTACATGTAGGTGAGAAAACAGTATCTCTCTCTCTCTCTCTCTCTCTCTCTCTCTCTCTCTCTCTCTCTCTCTCTCTCTCTCTCTCTCTCTCTCTCTCTCTCTCTCTCTCTCTCTCGACAGCGCCATATATGTACGTATATGTGTATTCAGTACTATATTATTATAGTATTATACAGTTATACTCTACATGTATAATACAATTAAATCGGTGCGAGACGTAGCCCAGTGGTAAAGCGCTCGCTTGATGCGCTGTTGGTTTGGGATCGATCCCCGTCAGTGGGCCCATTTGGGCTATATCTTGTTACAGCCAGTGCACCACGACTGAAACATCAAAGGTCGTGGTATGTGCTATCCTGTCTATGGGGCGGTGCATATAACAGATCCCTTGCTGCTTATCTAAAAGAGTAGCCCATGAAGTGGCGATAGCGTGTTTCCTCCCTCAATATGTGTGATCCATACCATATATCAAGTTCAAGTTCAAGTTCTTTATTACTTAAAGTTTTACAACTTATAAGTATGACATATATTCAGAATATTAATACAATTTATAAAAAAAAATATTTACAGATATCTGACGTCATATAATCGTAAATAAAATGTGATTAGTGGCCAGTTCTGGGACTGGAGAGTCAATGGGTCATTTGTGTACAGCCAACGAGACTTGTAGACCCGAGTTTTGACGTGATTTGATTGGAGTGCGTGACGTCAAACTACATGAGTGCTGATCGCGATTACCGCTGAGGTGACTTCAGAACTTCGATTTACTAAATATCGAATTAAAATGTTATTGGATGAACAGAATTCGCTACTTGTGCTTTTTAATATGTAAAATATCAACCTCGACAAATATTCATTAAAGGACTTTCTGTTATTTAGTTTACCCCCCCCCCCTCCCCCCCATTCATTCATTCATTCATTCATTCATTCATTCATTCATTCATGCATGCATTCATTCATTCATTCATTCATTAGTTTATCCTGAACTCCAGGCGTGTTCGGCTCAGCCACCCTGAGCTCCTGAGACGAAAATCAGGAAAATCAGAAAATCTAAAAATATGTATTTATTTGGTTTTTAGCCACTAAGGATATTTTCTGTCATTATTTTTTATTAAAGTAAAAGCTATTTGAAATAAATATGAACTTCCTTGTTAGTTATCTCCAATATTCTCTCTTGTGGTGCCAGTAAAACCAGCAGTTTTTTTGTGTGTTTGTTTTGTCCTACCGTCCAGCGATAATGTTTATAAACAAAGACATAATAGATATTTTTATATATTATTTCTTAAACATTCTCTTACAAGAGCACATACTACGACCTATGTGGCTTGAAGCACTGGTCGGATCAGTCCGTTGGGTTATTTATCGTTCTAGCCGGTACACCACGACTGGTATATAAAATGTGCTATCATGTATGTGGGATGGTGCATATAAAAGATCCCTTGCTACAAATTGAATAATATAGCACGTTTCCTTTCTTAGAGTATGTCAAAATGACCATATAACCGATCATTATACATCAATGTGCTCTCGTAGTGTCAAAACAAAACAAACGTTTAATTTGTGGTCGGCTCGGAAATAATCCCGAGGGGTCGCCGAGACGGATCGACCCTACGATCCATTGGACATCAAGCGAGTACCACTTAAGAAGGTACTTGCTGCTGTTCCTCTTCCAGATGTGCTAGAGCCTCCCTTAGATATGTCATGGCTCGCAGAGCAGTTCCATTCTACGTCAACCTGAGGAAGATGAGGAACACCGAGGAAACCCACTACATTGTTCCATAAGTAGCAAGGAATCTTTTACATGCACCATCCCACTGACAGGATAGAGCATGCCATTTGTGGTGCACCACTGGTTGGAGCAAGACGTAATCTAGTTGGCCCACCGGCGGGTATCGATCACAGACCTACTGCGCATCAGGCGAGCGCTTTACCGCTAGACTACGCTCCGCACGCCTGTGAATTAATTTCCCTTGCAATCATTGCTCCACAGTCAATATTTCAAAGAGCGTACTTTGCGTCGTAGGATCTCTTATTGTTTTTCTCAAGTCACGACCAGTGCTCCACGACTTTGTGTCTTCCCTAGCTTGTTTTAGTATGGTGTAGCACCATGTCTTAACAGCCTAACACCTTCTTGCCTTAATCAGCGCCATGCTGCCCTGAGATTAAACAAGCCCTTTCCAGTAATTAATTCTAAAATTGCCTTTATAAAAAAAAAAAAAAAAA
>JAECMU010043426.1:0-12821 GCA_016106625.1 Dracogyra subfuscus
GACAGATGATGTCCCTATTTAGACTGATGATGTGCATCATTTGGACAGATGATGTCCCTATTTAGACTGATGATGTGCATCATTTGGACAGATGATGTCCCTATTTAGATTGATGATGTATATCATTTGGACAGATAATGTCCCTATTTAGATTGATGATATGTATATCATTTAGACAGATGATGTCCCTATTTAGACTGATGATGTGTATCATTTGGATACATGGTGTCCCTATTTAGACTGATGATTTATATCATTTGGACACATGATGTCCCTATTTAGACTGATGATGTGTATCATTTGGACAGATAATGTCCCTAGACTGATAATATGTATATCATTTGGACAGATGATGTCCCTATTTAGACTGATGATGTATATCATTTGGAGAGATATGTCCCCCATTTGAACTGATGGATGCAACCATTTTGAATTGATGATGTCTCCCCCTTAGAACTGATATATCCATTTAGACCACTGAATGAATAAAATGAATGAATGAGTGAACAAACAAACCAATGAGCGAACAAACAAATGAATGAATGAAGATTTAATGACATCCCCAACATACACCAGCTATTAGATATCATATCAAATGAATTCAAAATATCCTCTATTTGGACTGATGATGCCCCACATTTGAACTGACAATACCTCCATTTGAAAGGATGCTCTCCATTTGAAATGAAGACCCCCTCCGTTTAAAAGGACATCCTCCATTTGAACTGAAGATATTTCCATTTGAAAGGACTTCCTCCATTTAAACTGAAAATATCTCCGTTTAAAAGGATGTCCTCCATTTGAACTGAAGATATCTCTCTTAGAAAGGATTTCCTCCATTTGAACTGAAGATATCTCCATTTGAAAAGATGTCCTCCATTTGAACTGAAGATATCTCTGTTTGAAAGGACATCCTCCATTTGAACTGAAGATATCTGTTTGAAAGGACGTTCTCCATTTGAACTGAAGATATCTCTGTTTGAAAGGACATCCTCCATTTGAACTGCAGATATCTCTGTTTGAAAGGACGTTCTCCATTTGAACTGAAGGTACCTCCATGTGAAAGGACATCCTCAGTTTGAACTGAAGATACCTCTGAAAGGATGTCCACCTTTTGAATTGAAGATACCTCCATTTGAAAGGACATTCTCCATTTGAACTGAAGATACCTCCACTTGAAAGAATGTCTTTCTTTCAACTGATGATGCCCCTCATTCAAATTAACTATGTCCCTTGTGTAGACCAATGTTTATCCCCCATTTGCAATTTGATCCACATTTGTAAAACATTGATTTTCATGTAACAGAATGATGTAAGAATCATCATTTCACTTGAGTAGACCACAAGGTTACATGTAGCTGTCATTCCAGCCAGTGGGGATGGGCTATAGCCCAGTGGTAAAGCACTCGCTTTATTTGAGGTCGGTTTAGGATTGATCCCTGTCAGTGGGCCCATTGGGCTATTTCTTGGCCCAGCCAGTGCACCACGACTTGTATATCAAAGACCTTGGTATGTGCTATTCTGTCTGTAGGATGATGCATATAAAAGATCCCTTGCTGTTAATGGAAAAATATAGCGGGTTTCTTCTGTATGACTGTCAAAATGATTTAGCCAGTCGGTTGAGTGTTTGCTTGAGGTGCTTGTGTTGCAGGATCGAACCACCTCGGTGGATCCATTCAACTGACTGGGTTTCTCTCATTCCAACCAGTGCACCACAATTGGACAAAGGCCGTGGTATGTGCTTTCCTGTCTGTGGGGAAGTGCATTAAAAAGATCCCTCGCTGCATTAGGAATAAATGTAACAGGTTTCTCTGATGACTATGTGTCAGAATTACCAAATGTTTGACAGCCAATAGCCAAAGATTAATTAATTAATGTGTTCCAATGGTGTTGTTATTCAAAGCAGTTTATTCTTAACAGTAGAACTTCAACAGTGGTCTGCAACAACAGTTTCAGAGTTCAGAGCTCTACTAACTACTCTGAATGCTGAATGACAAAACTGTATTCAAAATCGTATCTCTGCAAAAGGCAGAGTCAAAAGGATGTTAGGCAAACTCGTATTTGCTTCCATGATCCACTATTAGGTGTTCGTCCTTCAGAGGACAAGCACTGCCCTAGACATGTTTCATCCCTTCCACCACCTATAAGAGGACTGCCATTGACATAGGAGATCCATAACAATTTTCATCCCTTCCACCACTATAAGAGGACTGCGACTGCCCTAGAAGTAGATCTGTAACATTTTATGCCTTCCACCACCTATAAGAGGTCTGCCACTGCCCTAAGAAATCCATAACATGTTTATCCCTTCCACCACCTATAAGATGACAGCCACTGCCCTAAGAGATCCATAACATGTTTCATCCCTTCGACCAGCTATAAGAGGACAGCCACTACCAAGACCAGCTTAGAAAATCCAAACTTGCACAGGACAGAGCTCAATGTAGTATATCTAGCAGTCACGAATCACTGTAAGAACAGTGATGATACCAGGTGTTCATGAAAGGTGAGCATATCCTGCACCATCATGAGCACAGCCTACAGACTACAATCATGTACTAGTGACATTCCCACTAGCTGCTGTCATTAGGAATACTTGATAACAACACTACTACTTATTTCCTCCTCAAGTGGACCACCTGCAGTTGAACTGTTACAGATCCTAAGTAGGTTAAATAATTGTATTTCTGTCTTAATAAAAACACACATAGTCTCTGCATTGACTCCAAATGTAACAAATAACTCAATTTTCATTATGAAAGTCAACTGTAAATAAAAATCCATTGAGGAGAAAAAATTTTGTTTTGTTTTGTTTGTTTAACGACGCACTCAACACATTTTAACTACGGTTATATCGGCGTCGGACATATGGTTATGTCGAGAAAAAACCCAGTGGATGGCTGATGGGGATCGATCCTAGACCGACCGCGCATCAGGCGGGCACTGTACCACTGGGCTATGCTGCCCGCTCCATTGAGGTGAAATGAACCAAAGACCATCCATATCAGACTCTAGCACTTTACCAACTGAGCTAATAGGGAAATTCCCACTAACTACTGCCAGTAGGAGGGAGCACTTGATACCAACACTATTACAAGTGAAGCTATGTCCTGGAGCTGTGGGTCACGGGCAGTTGAACTGTTATGGGTCCTAACTGGGATATAACAGTCGGTTCCAAATGTAACAGATAAAAATTAACCTCCACTGAGAGGATTTAAACTACGGACTCTCAGTACAACAATCCAGCACTCTACCAACTAAGGAATAGGGGAATTCTCACTAGCTACTGCCAGTAGGAGCACTTTATACCAACACTACTACATACTCCCGCTTCAAGTAAAGCTATATCCCGGAGCTGTGGACCACAGGCAGTTGAACTGTTACAGGTCCTGACTGGGTTATAATTGTATTCTTGTGTTAAGAACACAACCAGACCCTATGTCGGCTCCATATGTAACAAATAAAAATCAATCTCCACTTAGAAGAGTCGAACCAAAGATTCTCAGTATGAGAGTCCAATGCTCTACCAACTGAGCTAATAGGGAAGTTAGCTACTGCCAGTAAGAGCACTTGATACCAACACTACTGCATACTCCCCTCTCAAGTGGACGTAGCTGTTGGCCACGGGCAATTGAACTGTTATGGGTCCTGACTGAGTTACCACTGTATTGTTGTACACCCAATCACTATAAAAGCTCCAAATGTAACAGAAAAATCAATGCCTACTGAGGGTATTTGAACCTCTGACCCTTTGTGTCTGAGTCAAGCACTGTACCAACTGAGCTATTATGGAAATTCTCACTAGCTACGTCATGTCATTTCATAGGGTTTAACGTGTACATTCAGAACAAGCTGTTGTAGCGCACGCCTGTCATGGGTGCAAGTGCTTGCGAAGCAAGCTCTTCCGTCCAAGACAGAAAGTTGGGTGGGGGGCGGGGGGGGGGGGGGGACCACCTGCACTGGCAGGTGCAAGGGAGCACCAGCAGTCCGACTGAAATCGGTAGCAGGTGGGAGTGGGTGGTGGTGCTATGGAATTTTGAATGAAGCATTAATAAGCCAAAGAGAAAAAGATGCGCAGTTTCACTAGCTACTGCCAGTAGGAGCATTTAATATCAACACTACTAGCTTTAAAAATGTCTGTATGGCTAGTGTGGACAGAACCATAATGTGTGTCGAAAGCACAATAAACATTTTAATTAATATTTATTTTACAAATTTAGTCAATGTATGCTACATGTAACAGAATAATAGACTTCATCATATGTGGTCATATGGGATAGAAAAAGTACACCCGAGGTGGTGGATATTTTGACCCGGAACGAAGCTTAGTTGCCGAGTACCAGGGTCAAGTTTCCACCACTGAGGGTGTACTTTTTCTATCCCACATGACCAAATATGATAAGAGTCTTTTTCTCCCATCCATTTGATAAATAAATCATTATTTTACACGAACAAACAACGATGGCTGAAAATGTAACTTCTTATTTGACCGTTTTATCATAAATAAACTACACTATCATATTTGATGTGTGTGTTTCATGTGTTAAATATAATTTAACACTACAAATTAACAAAATAGCTTTTATAATGAAGGTCTTAGTACCAATCTAAAACTAACCAACTTGCATGAATATGACGTTATATATTACCAATGTCATAATGCTCCCCGTGTTAAATTCAATGATGTCAAAGCCCATGCAAGACAGGTTTATTCTGCATGGGCTGAAGTCATGGAATGGGTCTGTCTTGCATGGATTGAGATGGAAGAAAATGGTTCTATACATGTATTACAAAGACATTATGTTCCCTAGTATTAAAAATAACAAGGGAGGTAACTTATAAAGAGCATTGTCATATCTAGCACTGACTGTATGCAAATTAGGCGGGCAGCATAGCCCAGTGGCACAGTGCCCGCCTGATGCGCGGTCGGTCTAGGATCGATCCCCATCAGCTAACCACTGGGGTTTTTCTCGACATAACCATATGTTCGACGCCGATATAACCGTAATTATAATGTGTTGAGTGCGTCGTTTAAAAAAAAAAAAGAAAAAAAAAAGAAAAAGAAGTATGCAAATTATGTTGTTATTTTTTCTCAAAAATTCTTTATTATCCCCAGAAAATAGGTCATGTCAGTGTTGGGGAGCCCTGAATCATCACTTTACAATATTCTTCCTTTACAAGTCTCACCAACACTGCAAATTTTATAGTGTTTTGTTTAATGTATTGTTGAATTGGGAGAATGTTATTTTATGGGGATAGGAGAACAAGTGTAACAATAACTGGCTCAATCACACAGACACGAGGCCATTGTCCTAATGATTTCTAGGTATTGGGTTCACATCTGGGTACCAGCTTCCACCTAAAGTGAGTTTTATCTACTCATTGCAAAGGCATAAGGTTTATTTCACTGACTGTTCTCTCAGTAATGACAGAAAAGCTAGATAACTGATCAAGCCAAGGAAAGTATGCTTGAATGTTCACTGAATATTAGTATTTATTTGAAGGTAGCATTATACCAAATAACATCCGGCTGGGTCAAAGTTTAAAGTGCACCTAACTCTTAATAGTGAGCAAGATGTAGCCCAGTGGTAAAGTGCTCGCTTCATGTGAGGTCAGTCTAGGATCGATCCCTACTGGAGGGTCCATTGGACTATTTCTTCTTCCAGACAGTGCACTAAGACTGATATATCAAAGGATGTGGTATGTGCTGTCCTGTCTGTAACTAACATACAAATAAAATATCCATTGCTACTAATGGAAACATTTAGCAGTTTCTTCTCTAAAACTACATATGTCAAATTACCAAATGTTTGACACCCCATGTGCTCTAGTGGTGTAGTTAAACAAAACAAACTATAACTAACTCATAATAACACAGTTAATACTGCCAGTCATGTTGTTCTGATAGAAAATCATTTTCATTTTCATGTCGTTATTTTGTTATTTCAATAGAAACATACTCAGTAGCATGTTTAGGAGATTCAGTGCTTGCAGTTCCTACACTAGACTGGTTTTTGCACCTAAATGTAACTTTAAATGAATGCAATAGGATGGAAACTAGTCAAATATATTATTCATGAACTCTTGCTCTCCTGAACAAATCACCATTGTTAATAGACAATACCAATATTAATGCACAGCCATTAAAACATGCAGAAATTAATAACAAATGAACTGAAGAAAATAAAGTTTTATTCACAGAAAAGCACAGTCTATGGCATTAATAAAGTGTACACAGTTTTCCAGCAGAACTGCAACAGTTATGAATATAAGAATATCATTCTAATATCACACTTTAAGCCAGTGTTTATTAAACTGTCAAACTGACAATCTGATTTCTAATTAAATTAGGTAAATATACTTAATTATAAATTTGCCAAAAAAACAAAAACAAAACAAACTAATGAGAGCATTAGAATGTTTCATGCGTCTTTAAATTATGGCGTTTTGATTCAGCTAATTCAAACAGAATTTGGTGTTTATTAAATATCCAAATAGCCAATCTGAATGCTAAATAAATTAGGAAAATGTATTTCATGATACATTTATTAAAAAACTCTATTTAATTTAGTTAATTAGACTGTTTCAAGGGTCTTTAAATTCTGGCATTTTGATTAAGCTAAAATAAACTGTTCTAAACAAAATTCACCAAAAGACAAAAAAAATTGGTCGAACCTAAAACTAAGTAATCTTTCATTAGACATTATTAATGTAGATTTATTTATAAAAATCATTGTTAATGGAAATGTCACACCACAATCAATATGGCCGTTCTAAAAAGGACATAACTGGTTCAAGTCTGTAAAATAACATTTGTTTTTTAACTCTCTATATTGCAATAATTAAAAAGATGAAAGAAAATGTATTATATTGGTTGAGTTACAGACGTAATCATACATAAGTTTATAGTCTAAAAAGGGATATAATTCATTTAAATTCTCTTCTAAGTCTTAGGGTAGAACATTATTTTGAGTGTTAAATATTAAAACTCTTTGTTATCATATAGGTATATCAAGATAATAATAAAGGAAAAAGGGATTGTGTTCCAGAGTTACATTTTCTAGATACCATGCACACAAGATATAGCTATCTCATGAATAAAAGTAATGTTCTATTAAGAAAACAATTCATATTATTTGAGTTAAACTTCACACATAGACACTTGAAATTATTAGTATACAAGGTTTAAAGAAACATTAAAGGGAGATCACTCATCAGAGTTAGAGAAAATACATATAAATTAAGTGTTCTAGTTACAGGACAATATAAACATATCAGAGATCACAGGGATGTATGAAGCATGGGCTGAAATAACATGATTTGACACAATTTGGAACTACAGAATAGCGTCCTCTTTAAAATATAAAAATACTTTTAAAATATATAATTATTACAATTCATTACATCATTAATATAATTTGGAAGAATGAATATATCCGAATGATTCAGATTAGTTATAAATAAAACATTTAATATTAAAATAATTTTAAAATATATAATTATTACAATTCATTACATCATTAATATGATTTGGAAGAATTAAAATATCTGAATGATTCAGATTAGTTATAAATAAAACATTTAATATTAAAATAATTTTAAAATATATAATTATTACAATTCATTACATCATTAATATAATTTGGAAGAATGAAAAATCTGAATTATTCAGATTAGTTATAATAAATAGAATATTTTAATATTATTTTCTTTTTATTGTTAATGTTTCAGAAATAAGCCATAGTTTAAATATTAATTTTACTATTTTGAAAAGAACATTGTCATTAAATTTTACATGTCTAAATGTTCCTATTTTTGTATGTAAATTTCATTTAAATTTGTTATTTCGTTTTATTCAAAATGTATTATATTAATCAGCATAACATAAATTAAATTTGCATCTTCTTTGAATGCAGACAGATTTTAGTGGGGTTTAAAAAAAATAAAAATTATAAGTGGGTTAAAATAATTTCAAGAATTTCAATTGCAATTAAATATAATTAATTTGCTTTGTCAATTTGATGATAACAAAACTCATTCAGTTGCAAATATTCATTTCACTTTCCACTTCAATGTTTTTCCTTTTTTTTCAAAAGAAACTTACTTCCTCGAAACATATGCCCAATATTTAATCATTTAAAACTGTCAGGGAAAATGCTTAAACATTGTGCATACAAAGAAAAAATCTAATACTATACAAAGGAGAAATGATACATTTGCAACTGTTTCAATTTACACTGAGAAAAGCAAATTAATTCTAAGAGCAAAATATAGCATGCTAAATATACTGAAAGACATTTAGAAGCCAGGAAAAGCAAATTAAATAGTTTAAGATGACAAAACTGCCAACAACCCACAGTCTCCAATCAGATACCATGTTATTTTGTTTCCCATGCTTCATACATTAACATAGATGTTTGTTAATAGAACAGACATTGACATAGATTATGTTAAAAGGTACAACATCAACAGTGTTAACAACCAATAAATATTCAGATTTTTCAAATAGCTACTAACAATGACAGCACTTTTGGTTAATGTACAATTGTATTAGTATTCCGTTAGTCAAAGAAGTTACCAAAAAGGCTAAATTAAATAAGGAAAGTAATAAATAAATAAATAAAAGTCCTGATTAAAAAAATTTATATTTCAAAACCACTTAAAAATCTCTGATCTAGATCTAAAATCGACCTGCAATGGAACTGAGATCGATTGAGTCCCAGACTGAACTAAGCGGGTTATCGGCATACACCCGATAGATATAGTCATATCGCTCGAGATTCTGAATCACGTAGACATATATGGACGGTTCAAGGTTTAGCTGCTTAAGCCACGAAGACCCAGCAATTTCTGAACAAACAAAAAACAAAAGACAGAAAATAGAGAGTGTGAGTTGTCATAGAAACAGAAAAAAAAGAGAAAAAGAAAATCAACTGTCATTTGCACGTGCAAACATTTTGGTTAGCTTCATATTGGTATCTTTTTTAAGTGGTGTGTTAATTCATTGGTATACTTTAACAGCAGAAAATATAAATTAAATCGAACCAAAAATCTAAAACTAAAAAACAAATAAAATAAATAAATACATAAATAAATAAATAAATAAATAAATATTACTAAAATAAATAAAAATAAGTTTAAAAAAATAAATAAAAGATAAAATAAATAAAAATAATAATTAAAAAATATAATAAATAAATAAATAATTTATAGAACAAAATGAATTGTTTTTTAATCCAAAAAAAAACAAGCTATAAATATTTCAGCAAATTTGAAGAATTTTATGTTAAGTTAAATATTTCAAAAACAGCTTTAGTGAAAGAACTTGATTGATTTTGATCCTTTAATTTGTAAATAAAACCTATGAATGCACATAGTAAATAACAGCTGAACAAAAAGTCAGTAAAACAGGCATACAACAACATGTTAGTTTGCATTTAAATATTAGTTATTAATTTCTTTCTTTTTTAAAATTCAACCACATGAATTTAATGTTAATAATAGATAGTAATAAAGTTATTAATAGACCAGTTGAACTAATGAACATATAATCTTCTTTCTTCTTCACATTTTGTATGTTTAACTTAAAATAACTGGTATAAAATAAAAAATTCAATATTTCAACTGGATTGATAAACAATTTTTACAATACATATATTATTATTGTTATTACTATTAATATTGTCATTATTATGGAAAGCAAGACAATAACATATATGAACAAAATTAATATTGATTCAAGATTTTAAAAAAGTATGCAAGATTAAGACAGCAAAAGCAATATACAACGTAATATGATAGGGAAGACAACACCACATCATTCAGGGAAGGCAACTTACCTTAAAAAGAAGCATGCAACATGCAGGCATTACAAGCAGCAGCAGTTATACATAACAGAAGAAAACTTTTGGTTTGGGTTTAAAACTACTCAGGCAGACCTTACTGTTAAAGCAGATTTTTAATTTTTTAATTTAATTTTTTTTTTTTATATGTTATTTCATTTCAACTTATTTTCGTGCTTATATCCAGTTAAGATTCAAGCACACTGTCCTGGACACATACTTAGCTATCTGGGCTGTCTGTCCAGAACAGTTAGTGAGAGAGAAAAGGGTGTAGTGGTCTTACATTGAATTGTTAAAACTCGTCCTCAGTAGGAGCTGATACCGGGCTGTGAACACTGTACCTACCAGCCTTATGTCCGATATCTTAACCACGACACCAGTATTTAGTATTTTGTGTTTGACAACATTGAGGGAAGTAACTAGCTATATTTCTGTTGACAAAACACAAATAATGAATACATATGTAGGCATTAGTTGATAGTATTGTCAATAAAGTTATATACATGTACTATTTAATATATAGAGTCACTGTTGATAAAAAGCTTATTTTGTTTAACAACACTACTGGACCACAATGATTAATTAATTATCGGCTACTGTTGAATAAACACTGAAAAGATGACTGGAGCTATTTGAAGATATTATTACCACATTAATTAACATCCTTACCAGTAACTTTGCTTTTGTTACCAATATGACAACACAGTTTTCATAATAAACTAGCAAGTAAAACACACTAAATGTATGGGTATAATTCTAGGTTATTTATTTGTCAATGTTAAGCATTCCTATTACCATATTTAACCTAAATAATTATCATGTTTTTAACCAAAAAAATAATTTTGTTATTATGTAAATCCTCGAATTTAAATAATTTCATATTTTGTGCAGTAACTTTTATAAGCAATATGACAACACAGTTTTCAGAATAAGCTAGCCGGTAAAACATACTAAATGTATGGGAATAAATTTAGGTTATTTATTTGTCAATGTTTATTATATCTGTTACTGTATAAATTCTAAAAAATTAAATTATTTTATATTTTGTGCATAATATAAATGATGGTTAACATTGAGGTTATTGTGCTTTTGACACCAAAACATACAAAATGAAAACCAACAACAAAAACAATTTGTTTTGTTTAACAACACCACTAGAGCACACAGATTGTAAAATGTATATGTAATTATATGTAAAATAGTTGGATTCACCAACAATTCAGAATCCTAATTCACAAAGCTCTCTTAGGCTCTGTTAGCATCCTCTTTGCAAGTCTTTTAGCATTGAACTGCGAGATCGCAAAGTTGCGAGAGTTTAGGCTTAATTCACAAAGCTCTCTTAGGCTCTGTTAGCTTCCTCCTTGCAAATCTTTTAGCATTGCACTGTGAGATCGCAAAGTTGAGAGAGTTTAGTGAATTAGGCCCCTGGGTCCTATGAGTTGCTGGGTGTTCAAATAGATAATTATCGACTTTATGAAAACAACTACTGGTAGAACATCCTGATTTAATAATCACTGGCTAATGTATGTTAAACATTTGGTAATTCTGACATATAGTCTTAGAGAAGAAACCTACTACATTTTTCCATTAGTAGCAAGGGATATGATATATGCACCATTCCCAAAACAGGATAGCATATACCACAACCTTTGATACACCAGTCATGATGCACTGGCTGGTCAAGAAATAACACAATGAGCCCACTGACGGGGTTCGATCCAAAACCAACGGCTCATCAGTCAAGCACTTTACAACAGGGCTATATCCTGCTCTGGCAAGAAAGGAAGTCAACAAGTAAACTATAGAAATGGATCCATGGAACACTAATGCTACATCTATGTGAAGTTAAATGGAATAGATGGATGGATGGATGGATGGATGGATGGATGGATGGATGGATGGATGGATGGATGGATGGATGGAAGGATGGATGGATGGATGGATAGATGGATGGATGGACGGATGGATGAAGGGCTACTTGAAGAGATGAAATGATAGATGAGATTGATGGATCAACAAATACACAATTGGATCAAGCCATAGGATTTCAAATTTCATGGGAAACACTTTTTGGGTTCCGTGTCCTGAGATCATGGGAACCCATCGGAACCTGTTTTTAGGTTCCATGAAAACAAGTTATGGGAACCCATTTTTTATACTATAATGCAATGGATTGTCAAATGCTAAGCAGGTTGGGTAATATGTTCGAATCTTGCCAAATGACTTATTATTTTAAATGACGACAAATACAGGTTCCAATCTTGCCAAATGACTCGGTGACTATGTTTTTTATTTATTTTTATTTTACATCAAATGAAAGTTCCAATCCAGCCAACTGACTGTTCTGAGGCTTTGTGTCTATCCTTGAATAAACTAAATGTAGAGATTCATCATTGTCGATTATTACATATGTTAATAAGTTTAATGATGCCCAGAAGTTCTGAAAATCACCAAGTCCCAAACTGGCCATTTGCACCATCACCGATATAGGCCTACACCGACTCACAGCGAGTGCTGAACACAAGATACATTGATCTGTTTGCATTACGGTCAGTTCTGGGATGAAAAGTTTGAGTCGGCCAATGCTACCCGTGGAAAGAGACATGTTTTCAAACTCAATATTTTCGACACAGTCGCACCCCTTCATCTCCCCTCCCCTCCACATTACATATGCATGATGTACTTACACAGTGACAGCTACATAAATATAACAGTTTACATCATCTCCGCCCTTAATAAATAGTGGAGCTTATTCGATTGTCACCTTCAGTACTCAAGTGCGTGTGTGGCATCGGCAATAAATTTGTCGCTTCAGTGACAGTAATAAAATATATTTTTATCATTTAGGTCCATAAATTTAATAGCGACACTACAAATAATTAGCGCCAGTGATTTAGGTTCAAATGTGCAATTTATATATGGATCAATTATTCTTTGGAGCAGATGCCATGATTTCAATGTTACAATTTGTGGTCGGGT
>JAECMU010043447.1:7188-19908 GCA_016106625.1 Dracogyra subfuscus
CACACACACACACACACACACACACACACACACACTTTCGTGCACATTGAGTTCAATTCAGTATAGGATTTTATTATAAAAGAGGTGGGAGGAGGGGGTGGGCAAAAAGCGAAAACGCTTATTTATTTTTGAAACTTCATTCACCTGTACATGTCGAGATAAATTTTCATTTAATAATACTACAACTAATAATACTAAAACAAATATTAAAAACAAATATACTCAAAGAAGAAAACAGGTTAGCCAGGTTTATTTTTAGGTACTATAGGGGATGGGATTCTTGACACATTGTTTTTCAGCCCTATATAAAATGTTTTGTAATTGATCAGAAATTTGGGCTAGTGCTTTATGTTGGTGGGCTAGTGGAATTTACAAACCCAATTGTCATACCATCTTTAAAAAAATCCAGGCTGCTAGTTAGTTATATCAATACATACCTTCATCCACTTCCTCAATAAAATGATGTTCTCGTGGAAGCAGAGGGTCACCTGCCACCTTTGCTTTTTTCCAATAGTTTGTGAAAAGTGTCCACAGTCTGTTCAGGCAGCATGTTGTCTTCCCTGTCCCACTTCTGCCCAGCAGTAAGATGGGTGACTTTGGCTTCAGGTTAATGATGGCATGTTCTGTGTCAGTCACTCGAAATGGGAAGTCCACCTTCACGTCATGGTTCTGAAGAATGTTTGAAACAAGGGTTGAGGAGAAGTCGTAGAATTTGAGAATGTTGTATTCTCTCTCTTGCGGGCTTGCTGGAGGGTAGAGCTTGAGAGACTGTTGATCTTCCCTGACAGCTACCAAGTCCACATCATCGTCTTCCTCAGCGTAAAGCATCGGCACTCTTTTTTGCACTTCAGTACCAATAAACTGTTTATCCTTAATACCCTTGAGCTTTCTCTGCAGAATACAATTTTCTCCACGGTTATGGGACTTGATGATTTTTTCAACTGCATGGTGCAAATTGTCATGGTCCAGTACAATGTCCCAGACTCTGATAATCTCAGAATAGATTTTGCCACCTTTTACAGCAAAGTTATCATTTGGGTCATTATCAAGTCCAAGCCTTCTGTCAGCTGCTTCACTCAGTCGAGGAGAAAACGCAATTGCCAATTCCCAGATAATTCTGGCTGCTTTTGACACTTTAGTTTCAAATAGCTTAAGAGTTCGTCGTGCATTTGGAAAAGATTTGTGCACGCATGTGCTCCATTCTCCAGATGCTAGAAGTTGGATTCGTTCAATGACTTGCTGTTTCATCTTAGGCATAACATTCCTGTCCTTCAGAGTTTTCCACACGTCTGCTGTGCATTCGACCTCCCATTCCAAGTTATCAAAGACACTAGGATCAATGGTCAGCTTGATATCTTCCACACTATTCACAAGCTGCAAATGATTAAATTTAATTAGTAGATTGTATTATTGTATATACAGCACAACTACTCTAAACCTAAATGCCTGAACGTCTTCGGGACCAAATAAAAAGTCTGAATTTCAGGGTGTCTGGATTCCAGGAGTTTGTATTGATGCAATATCCTTTGGTGAATTGTATGTATACTTTATAGAAATTGTTGTAGGAAAAGTGATACAAATTTGCAAAATAAAACAGATAATTCAACATTTGATGTTCAGCTAAACATTTCGGCATATTGAAAAAACAGTTCAAACAAAGGGCAGATAGTGAATTAAATTCAATGATGTTTTGTTGGTCTTGAAAATAAAACCCATGAGACATGTTTGTGAAGAGGTTTTTTCAAGTTCATAACTTAATAAAACCATGCATCTGAACTAAACTCAAACTTTACAGCAACAAACCTGCCAACAACATGGATAAAGTGATATTGATTAGTGACATTTTGCATGGGAAGTGGCGAAGTGTCACAAAAAAAGGTGGCAGGAAATTAAAATAGTTCTTGGTCATCCAAGCCGATTGTGAGTTAAAACACTTTTAAATTCATTATTGCACAACAGGTTCATGTTTGCCAAAAGTACTAATAGTTATTATAAACATTTGCCTGTAAAACAGACCCATATACAAGAATGATTAATATCGAGGTAATGTGGTCTACGGTCATGTACATAGCTAATAATGAAAAAGGTGTTTTTCCATGGATTACATACCAAATAATTTAAGAAATTTACTTCAAACTAGGCAAACTAGTTAATGCACATATTGCTTTGTAGGTCATAGCATCAGGTCAAAGGTCAATGTCACACATACAAACAATGCAATTGTTGGGCATTTCTCACAAAACTACTTACAAAATTGTTAAATAATGACCTCAAACTTCTACAATATGATCTTTATGCTGATCATTATTTCGTTTTTGGAGTGACTGGGTCAAAGGTCGAGGTCATAATAAAAAGAGGTGAATTCTCAATGTATTTCCGACACAACCTTTTCACAAACTGGTATCAAGCCTCTGTTTTATGACCTTTATATTATACTTGTACACATCTAGCTTTTGAGGTCATCAGGTTAAAGTGCAAGGTCACAGGCGAGCTACAAACATCATACAATCAAACATTACACTTAAATTTCATTTGACAAAAATATAATCAACATGACACCTCCTGAATAAAAATGTATAGTAAGTTGATGGCACATAATAGTATTTGTTACTACAGCTAAACCCCTCTAAACCGGACACCCTTGGGATAAATGTCCGGTTTCAGAGGTATCCGCTTTAGAGAGATTATGATCTATACTGGGTTTTTTTATATGGAATTCCGGTCTTGAGAGGTTTCACTGAATTTACAGGAGGCTTGACTGAATTAATTTTTAAATTCTTCTCCTCGAGCACAATATGCTTCATAAAATTACATTTTGCTTACATTTTAATACGTTATTACATATGTCAAACACTCACACTGTCTGTAGCTTTGTCAGTATCACCTTCTGACACTTCATCTTCTGACACTAACACTTCACCTTCTGACACTGACACTTCACCTTTTGACATTGACACTTCACCTTCTGACACTGACACTTCACCTTTTGACACTGACACTTCACTTTCTGACAGTGACACTTCACCTTTTGACACTGACACTTCACTTTCTGACAGTGACACTTCACCTTCTGACACTGACACTTCACCTTTTGCAGATGCTCGAGGGAGACTGACAGTATTTGTGTCCTTGGGAGCCTTCTGTTTTTCACAGTCTGGCTTGAAGGTGGAAAATGAAGAATCAGGTAGTTCATCAATTAACATTCTAATTTTCTCTTTGCATGCTTTGATTGAGTCAACACTGTGTGCCTTATTAATGAAAAACGGAACCGGTTGGCTTTTACACATTTTGTTTTTAACCATCTGGTCATCAGGTGTTACATTCATTGATTTAATCTGTTTTCCACCAGTGCTACACTTGGCTTTGGACTGTGATGTAGTGGAGACGGTTGTATGTAAAAACGGGGCTCTGCGGTCATTCCTGTCAGTAAGATAATCAATGGGCATCTTTCCATCACTGTTGGTAACATCAGCTGGGACCTTACAAAAGAACCAATGAAATGTGAATGAATTAAAAAAAAAAAAAAATTAACGATGCACTCAACACATTTTAATTACAGTTATATCGGCGTCGGACATATGGTTATGTCGAGAAAAAACCCAGTGGTTAGCTGACGGGGATCGATCCTAGACCGACCGGGCATCAAGCGGGCACTGTACCACTGGGCTATGCTGCCCGCCATGAATTAAACATGCAAACTGATTTACCAACACAAACATTCAAGTTTAAAATTTTAACAGTTCAGAACTGAGTGAAAATAGGGAAACAAAAGATTGAACCTGGCCATCATTAGGAATTTTTATGTTCATGTTCACAATATTATAAAATTATATTATATTTACAAAACAAACATCATGTCCAACCAATAAAATAAACAAGAGGCATGTCAACCTACATATACCCGTCAGAAGTAGATAATTAATTTGTAAATACCACTTCAACAATTCAAAAATATCTCTATTAGGTTGTGAAGACTGCCCCAAAGAATCATAATATTAGATTTCACAACTATTTGATCAAAACTCAAGGAGAAGAGACACTTTTTAATTTTAAATTTGTTTTTAATTTAATACAAATTCTAAATTTCAAAATTTCCCCAATATCTCTCTATTAGTTTGTAAATAATAGAATAGAATAGAATAGAATAGATGTTTAATGACACCCCAGCACGAAAAATACATCGGCTATTTGATGTCAAACTTTGGTAAGTGACAAACATTAAGTGATGATTAGTTCGTGAAGTTTTCTCCAAAGCAAACAATATAAGTTATATATTTTATTTGACAAATAATGTCGGCAATCTCCGGTTAAAGCCATTTACTAGTATTAGGTGCCAAATGTGTCACATGATTAGAACGGTCGTTAAGTGTATTTTTACTACTGATATTTTGTCCGTAATTGTAGATTTAATTTTGCATTGACTTTTGCACATTGTCATTTCTTTATTATTCAATTGATATGGATATCACTCCGCATAAAAACAACGGAAGTGGTTAATGTTCATCATATTAATGATCTATCATGGGTGTTAAATAATATTTACACCACCTTTATAAAAAAAATTCAGTCAAGGAAAACTGAAATTAAAGAACAACAGAACAATGCTTTTTTCCACATTAAGGGAATATTGTTTTAAGTTCTTATTCTTTTTTAGCTCTCTTGAAACCTTTATTAAAATAGTAGTTGTGCTTTGATTGGCTAACCAAAATTAATGCCCATGACTGACTCTGTTAAATAGGGAACAACATAACGAGGTTCGTATTTATTGTATGATTTTCTTCATATGTCATAACATAATCGCATGTCCTCTTAGATGTGTCACTTACCGGTTGGTTGTAATAAAAGTACATCCACTTCTGACTGGCTGATACATTGTACAGAGACACCTTTCTGCACTGATGTTACCATCCAAAATTAACTTATTTTCATTTTAATAAAATCACCGTGTCACATGTATCCATGTCATTTGAATTTTGAGTAATGGATGACTGAGCTAAATATTTCAGTTTACCTAAAAGACGTTCTGTTAAGCTGGAGATTATATTATAAAGAGGTTATTATTAATATGACATCATTTTAGAATGAGTTGACATGTGATCAGGTTTTCAAGATGTCTACAATGAATAGAAATTAATCCTCCAGCAAAGAAATGTTGGTAGTTTGTAAACATTTTCTGGAGTGAACATTTTCTAATTTAGCAGAATAATTATACAGTAAACATGATATTATATGTTTGTCTCTATAACAGAATATGTTTACAACACTTGTGCCTAAACTATCATATTTCTCTTGCTAATGTATTCACTTATGTCGTAATCATTGTCTGTCATGGACATATACTATCCTCTTTATATTAAAATTTACATAAACGTTGAGTGGTCGTTTTGTAAAACAAGATCGCTTGTGCTTTAATAACTCCAGTGTTTTTAATTCTTACGTGTACCTGCTGTGTACAGAGAATCTCCACTGCTTTGAGAGAATACTTGTTGAACTTGCACATGGAGGCGATATGCAAGAGACTGTTGCCGCCTCCATCCTGCTGTGTTGGATTAAAATATTTGTATTTAACTGGGTCTTCATTGAAAAGGGCCAGGAATTTTTCAAACAGCAAGAAGTTTCCTATAACAAAGTGAATGTAATTTATATATTATACAAAAGTTGTAAATACAACAAAAACCAGTTTTGTTAATGACAGATATTATTACAAAGTGAATGCAATTTTCATATGACAGAAAAGTTGTAAATACAATTTAAAAAAAAAGTTTAGTTAATGACAGATATTATTATACAAGTGGGTGTTTCTTTAAAAAAAAAAACCAACATATTATACTATTAAAATGTATCCTCTGAAATGACAACATTTTATATTTTTATTTTTACAAGTATATTACTTTACAACAGAAATAAATGCATGTACAACTTTACTTAAAAGTAATGCCTACACCGGAACTTAACAGTCTTGTGGTTGTCCATATCTGGTGCTAAAATGCTTTGAAAAATAATGGTCTATTTTAATTTCAGCTGTATAGCCCGTCTTTTATTTTTGCTTCATATGCGAAAAAGCATTTTTGTTTAGAGCATTATGGTCAGAATGCATGACAAAAAGGCAAATTTCAGCAAATGTCAATATAACACAACAGCACCAATTCAAACGAAGTGTAAATGCTCTCATATTTTCGTAATATACTCTTCAAAAAACATTAATGAAACTCTAAAAAGAATTTACAATTGCCAAAATTGTAAGGTACATTAGCTCTGGGGAATGGTTATATGATAATAATGAATTGGTTGGGCAAACATTACAAGCGGTAGTTCAGATTACAGTAGGTTTTATAACCACCAAAGATCTTGAAGGACGACTGGGGTCAGATGTGATATTTGAAAGTTGACGTTTTTTATCAGTAAATTGCAAATTCAAACAATAAAAATGACTAAAAACAAAACAATAACAACTATATATCAACAGAATGAAAACGATTGACAGAAATAATGTTCCACAGTGATTAATGGACCTTCGTGGAAATTGTCAAATTACAGAGTCTTTGAACTTTCAGCATTATTATATCTGCCTGTTTCTATTGCAAGGCATGGTGTGCATATAGTCTATATTTACACAATATGTGTTTATACTTCGAAGCAATAGATTTTTGTAAATAAAACTGCAAACATAAGTTATAAACGAGATATTTCATTATAACACATTTGGAGGATGTGTCAAGAATAGCATTATTGCATTGGGTGAATTGGTCTTTTATTCTCTGTTTAATTTCTGTTAGAAACATAACACTGTTATGAACTTTCTGGTGGTACCAACTATTAGCATATCCAAGGCTACAGAGTAGAGCTGGGTGGTATTTGGTATATACCGTTTGGTATCGGTATCATGTCAAAGAAAGAACAAAAGAAATGCTTTATTTAACGACTCACTCAACACATTTTATTTACGGTTATATGGCGTCAGACATATAGTTAAGGACCACACAGATTTTTAACAGGAAACCCACTGTCACCACTACATGGGCTACTCTTTCCGATTAGCAGCAAGGGATCTTTTATTTGCGCTTCCCACAGGCAGGATAGCACAAACCATGGCCTTTGCTGCACCAATTATGAATCACTGGTCGGTACAAGTGGTTTACACCCACCCACTGAGTCTTGCAGAGCACTCACTCAGGGTTTGGAGTCGGTATCTGAATTAAAAATCCCATGCCTCGACTGGGATCCGAACCCAGTAGCTATCAGCCTGTAGACCCATAGCCTAACCATTACTATGTTACTAACATATATAAAGTACAGTTTATAAATTACAAATAAAGTTTAAATAAATAACTACTTCAATTAACAAATTTACTTTGATAAATGAATAAACTGAATTAATGTAAGTATTAGAATTTGGGTGTGGCACTTAAGCTATAACGATAGCTTATATCCCTATAACCAAACCAATATTATTTGTTTTAGAAATGTATATGATTATTGTGTATGTGTATATATTAAATTAGAATAGTATTAGTTTTATTTTACTTGATTCATAGAGACGTTTTTTCGGTTTTTATGATGTTACTGGTATTTCAATGTATCTAGGTAAACCGTATCACCTATAAGGGTAATATTTGTGTACCTTACTTGCATTTTATTATACTATATACTGTTATATGTGTAATTGTTGTTGGCTGTAAATAATGATTTAAGATTGCCGGCGATTGATTAATGTTCAGGCGTTTAACGAGGGTAATTCTATATTGTGTTTTATTATGTTTACTCTAGTGTTGTTAAATATTGCCCAGTGTATTATTATTTCTTTTGTTTCATCGATTTGCTATAATATGTAGATAAAAACTAGTCTGCAGAGTGTACTTATATCTATTTAATGTGTTTTAATATGGTGTTTTACGATTGTTTTTATACAGTTGAGAATGTATTTTAATAATATTACTTTTGCTCATAGGGTTTGTTTGGACTATTTGACCTATTAGCCCTGTCAAACCATCTTCACATGGTCCAGTTGTCTGTTCGGGGAAAGTAACATATTATTGGGAATTTGTGGCATGGCTCGCTTGGTTGGTTTGTGGAGAGCTTTCAAGATTTGTCAACAGGGAGTCATTATGACATTTTAATGTTGAAACCCAAATCGTTAATTAGGTTTTTTTCGTAATGATTTATATATATTTTTGGCTATGTAGCATTAAACTGCCTATAAACATATTACGGAGATAACAGAAATGTCCACAAGATTTCTGAATTCTATTAATATATTATACTAATAAAGTTTATGTGATGATTCACACATAAAAAGACAAGTGTAACAAACCTTTGTCTTTTTCCAGAGCCACCAACAGAGCTGCATGCATGGGCGTATCTCCCGGGGTGAGGCGAAACAAGGCCGGGCTGACACCATGATCAATGAGCCACTCTACCACATTGAGCTCCATGTGTGAGATGGCCGCCTTCATGACCCCCTCGTCTGCAGGCAGCACCGCACCGTGCGTGAAGATGAGGTCAAGAATCTGTAGCCGCAGAGACTCGGACCCTCGGAGTGACGAACTCTCCAAAAGATGCAGCAGGGAAATATTTGAGGCAAAAGTTGCCAGTTTGTCTTGGCCATGTTTTAAATCATATGTCTGTACAGCTGCCACTATCTGTCTCCATTTTTCCTTTTCAGCAAATTTTTCAAGGATGGATGTGTACTGCATCACAGAAAGTCTTGTCATGCAGTCAGGAATGTCTGTAAAAATACACAAATCATTCAAAATAATAACAGACAGACAGACAGAAAGAAGAACGAAGATTAAACATATAGTACCCACCGATAAGAGGTCCTGCGGTATTTGACAAAAATAATCTCCTTTACGCCTACATGTATGTATCTATTCTGAGCTCATTGATACAGGTTTTATACAGACTAGCAACTAGGTGAATCGTGTACAAGTATAATTTCAACTGGCAGAAGAAGATGTGAAATAACAACTAAATAGCTTTAAAATACAAACAAGTAATCAAACACATTTTAGGGAGGCCCACCCGAAATGAGATGTTACCAGTAAGACCTTAAATTTCTGATTTAGGAAGGCTGTGTTTAGCCTGCTTGCATATTGTAAATAAAAGTGCCTGTAATGGTTACGTAACGTGTTTAATGTGTCTCATAATATAATTAATATAGTAACTTGTTAATAAATATAGTTTAAAAGTGGATTTTTTGGACATTTAGAGATATGGGTGGCCATGCCCCACCATCATTGATGTATGATACTGCAAATCTGGAATGGAATGTACAACAATTCTTATATTGTTATTTATGTATCAATAACATCGGAGATGCCATTTTCAACATAATGTTACTATTGTCATTCAACAATGAAATGTGAAGAACCTTTTTTAACAGGTGACCTAAGCAACCTTGAACTTCGTCAAATTCGTCATGTCACTCAATTTTCAAATTATTTCCATTACAATACCTTTTTCTGTTGAGGTATAATCTGTATAACTGAAAGACATACCTTATGCTAAAGTCAGTAGTTTATGTGTCCATGTGGGACAGGGCTATTCCACCCGAGGGTACATAATTTGTTGTCAGGGGCGAACCCTGTCTCACATGGATACATAATGGAGGATTATTTTTCTCCCATCCAGTAAATGAAAAACAAGCATTTTTGGAAAACGTGAAAAATCAAAAAAAAATTTATCTTAATTAAAATAATCATAGCCATGGAAAAGATCGTACCCAAAAATGGTTTATATTGAAAGTATAAACAAAAAATTATAGTATAATTTCATTATGACAGCAGGTTTCCTTGTTTTTATGAAATAGAGAAAGCATTTCTTGCTTTATTTTGCCGTTTACGTGACGTCACCCATTGCTAATATCGGCTCAAACAGTAGAAGTGACGTGGTCATGCAAGACAGATGTATTCCGCATAGGCTGACGTCATATAATACGCCTGTCTTGCATGGCTAGGGATGGGAGAATATTTTATCTTACATTAGCTGAAATGAATACTTCACAAACCTGGTGTAAGTATCTTGCCTAACTCGTCCACAATAAGCTCAACACTCGAGTCGACCAGTTGTTGATGTTTGTGTTTTTTCTCCATGACAGTAATCAGTTTTTTAATTGCAGGTTCATTATCGCCCTTGCAGAAAAGCTTTCTTGCATCCTCCTGCAGCACCTTACATTTAGCACAATCCATGCTCTGATTTGTGTTGGGTGAAGTCATTTGACTTGTTGTACAAGTAGCATTAGTTGAGTGACTTCCAGAACCTACAAAAGCAGATAATAAAATAAAAAAAATTATTCCAATAGTTTACCATGTAACTGCATTCAGTTGAAAAAGTTCTATTCAAACAGAGTTTTGTCATATACAAATTGCAGCATAAATCAATAGCAGTGTTCATTTACCGGAGAAAGAAAATCTGAATTGACCATAATCGTTCTTAAACAAGAGGCACATTGGCTTAAATGGTCACCTGAGTTAATTAGTGACTGCATCTGTCACACGCATAGAGTGCACAACACCCGTGATCCGCGCGCGCGGGTGTGTGTGTGTGTGTGTCAGAATGACAAAAATTCAAATTAGTTTTTTCTCAATGGTTCAAGCATGCTTCCCTTAGACTAGTAGTTGCGAAGGAACTACAGTTTAAATGAAATTCCTCTGTACAACTCTAATAAAGTTCTCCCCTCCGTGGCCTAAACCACAATTTCGATGAACCATTTAATGACTTTTACATATGTGACCCATCACTTGAGTCAGAAGTTGCATAAATGTTTGCGTAAACAGCTAATAAAGGCAAAATGTAAGAAAAGGCTGGGGGTGGGTGGGGGGTAGGGGGGGAGGTATATTTGATTTTTTTAATTAAACGTACGTCACGCATCTATATTGCAGTATTCTGTGTACAAAAAACTATTCTGGTAAACAAAAGGTTGTTTTATTACATGTTTTGTGAGAGTCTATTGAAAAATTAATTATAATTAAAGAAAACCTGATGTCAAGTAGTTTTAGGGAAGGAAGGTTTATGCACGACGGATGAGAAAGGATACATGACGGACAATGGAGTTCGCACGATGACAGACAAAAATGAATCGAAATAGAAACTCAGATCTTTACCATTGTCTGTGTTAGCAAGAAGCTTGCCCAAAGAGCTGGAGTCTGGAACCAGGTCTAGCGGTCTCATGCCACGGTTATCACGCAGGTTTGCATCAAAGTTGTGTTCGAGCAACATCTGAGCAAGTTTCTTCCCAACTGCGGACTCTCCACGAACCGAACGATCACAAATCACGTGGAACAGAGAGCTTCCCTTGTCATCTTGAGCACGTGTCTTCTGTGATACAAGCTGTTGATCCTTTAAAATGTTCAACACTTGAGACAGCAATGCAACATTCCCTGTTTAAAAAAAAAAATTAAAACACTAAAGGTAATATCCTAATTATACTCTTCCAAAAAGTAATGGAACCTGAAATATTACTGCTAATATCAACTATTAGACCAAACATATGTTTTGACCACAGACATCCCAGTAAAGAACGTCCAGGTATGTGTATCAACACACCGAAAGGCATTCCATAGTTTGCACGTGCACCACGCAGTTGCCCCGTACATTTGCGTGGGTAATCTCGATTGAGATTCAAAACTTCTACTGGCGTCTGGATTCTGACACTAATATCGAACGTTTGTAAAAATGCAAACACCTGTTGTCGGCAACATGATCGTTTTTTACATACCTGGCAATGATAAGATTAGTAAATTTCCAAACTTTCAATCCTTTTGACGTTCAAAGTGACTACATTGTTTTTGTTTTGTTTTGTTTTAAATGGCTGAATATCATTCTAGTCTGTTTTAAAGATTGTTATATTATTGTGTACATTCCACCTTTATTGGCGGTCCATATGTGTCACTTTGCATTAATGATAAACATTAAATAAATTTATATAAATAACTGGGGAAAAAACAAAAAATATATATAGTCATTTATTAGTAGTTGGACTATCACATAGTGAACATTTATACAAGTAAAAGCACACATTTGTATTACATTTTTATATATTATACAAGGTGTTTTTCATGGGACCAAGAAATATATATTATCGGACACCAATAATACAAATAAAAACATTAACATGTATAATACATGTATTAAAATGTAACTGAAACTGCTACACACACACACACGCACACACACACACACACACACACACACACACACACACACACAGACTCCACATCTCCCCCTATGTTATAAATGCATATAAACACCAATAATGCAAATAAAAAAATATTAACATGTATAATTCAAAATGTAACTGAAACTTAGTTTTTGAAAAATACATGGGTTACACCCAACAGCCTCTGCTACACCACCCCACTCTCTACATCTCCCCCTCATATGCATTACATGGATAATATCAATAAGTATAACGAAAATGCCTGCCTAGCCTGCCTTCGAGTATAGTGACTGTCTGCCGCCTATATTGACTGGTCTCGGTGGCGCACTGGTTAAGCCATCAGTCTCCAGACTGGTAGGTACTGGGTTCGTATCCTAGTCAAGGCATGGTACTTTTAGGCCAGTGTGTGTGCTATCCTGTCTGTGGGAAGCTTTTATCAAATATACCTTGCTGCCTATCGTACAAGAGTTGCCTATGTGGAAACAGCAAGGGGTGGAACCAGAATGTACTGTAAGGAGGGGAGGGGGGGGGGGGCAGATGTGATGTCGAAATCCAAACATGTG